>CM065593.1:310704931-310804931 GCA_033119425.1 Bufotes viridis | reverse complement strand
GCAGAACATATATGAATATATACTATTATAGAATGTGTACTCTCATTCAAAATATCCGCAACATTTTTAAAAGATCTTTTTAAATTGTTTTCACAACACAGTGATTTTATGCTATCCTTGTATAAGTCCATGATCATTTTTATAAGATAACTCATATACATTACTTTTGCGAAATGAATATAAGGTGATTGAAAAGACGCAACAAAACCGCACTCAGAACGCATGATAATTGCCAAACAGGAAATTGCGCAATACTGCTGGACTACAAAAGAAGGAGGTGTAAGGTGGGTTGCTTCACCACTGAGGAAGGGGTGGAGAGCACCTCGAAACGCGTCTGGGCAGAGGAGGCACCTACGCCATTAACTTTCACCTCCGGACCTAAAGCATCGCATGGCCATGCGAAGATTCCTGATCGAAAGATTGTAATTCGAGAGTAGCGCTATTGGATCGGACTACCTACTCAGGATCGAAGTCTCGCGAGCTCCGTGACGTCACACGCCAGAAGCCCGCAGCATTCGAACAATACACCGACGTCCAAGTAAGACACGGGAACAGAGAGCGAGCGACAGACGCCGCTGAACATTTGCTTTCTCTCCGCTTTGCACCGCAATCAAGGGAGGTAAGCACCGTATTATTCACGCATATAGTACTGCAGCACTGGGATTCAGGTAACCCGCGCTCTACAAAGAGACTAAAACTTTTAACTCTTTCACACTGTTCCATGGAGTGTATCTTATCTTGAACTGAACACTAAATACAAAAAGAGACTTCAACCATAAGCCTCCATTATTTGACAAGCGACACCTAGTGGTCAAGTTCCCTGGATTGCATATGTCTCCATACCTTACAGAGTTATTCACACCTATTCAGATTGGACATTTCTATAGGTGACATCTTTGCATTATTTTTAGCCGTTTTGTTACTTACATACGACCACCTCTGTTTTTTCAAGCACCTATTGTGATTTTTTACCAGATGCGCACCTGGTTTATTTATTTATTTTATGGTTATCCATTTTTATATTTGTGAATAGCCGGTTTTATCCAATAAATTTATACCCTCCACCTTTAATCTCCCAAGGCTCTGTGTAGTGAGTGCACACTCATATTTACTTCTCTTACCTATTTTAGGGGGTCGGGCACCCCCGGTTTTGAGATTGTTGCACCCGTCACAATCTATCCTGGGTGAGAGCCAAGTGATTTCTTGTTTATACATGAATTCCGATATGTCATGAAAAAATCTCTTTCTTTCCAAAGTTATTACTACATAAAATGACAAACAAGTTTTCAAAATTAGGCTTGGTCAGGTAAGTGAAAACTAGCTTGGTCTGAAAGTGGTTAAAGGAAGTCAGTTTTGCATGGTCAAACAAGGGCATGGACAGCAGTAGGTAAGGGCTTGACAGAGTAGAACAAATATACCTATTGTGAAGCTTTTATTACAGGAGTTTGTGAACTATTCTGCCAAATTCTGCTACTGCAAGTGCCCAAGAGATATTGCTTCACTGGGAAGACCTCTCTTCTCTGCGAAGAACTTCTTCATAACCTCTCTCTCTCTCCTTTGCTTTGAGAGACTGCTGTAACATCCAACCAGGAGACT
Source organism: Bufotes viridis (assembly GCA_033119425.1). Lineage (NCBI taxonomy): Eukaryota > Metazoa > Chordata > Amphibia > Anura > Bufonidae > Bufotes > Bufotes viridis. The sequence continues at coordinate 310,803,335 of CM065593.1, read as the reverse complement.
ACAGAGCTGTAACACAGAGAGAAGTGGCTGTGGAACAGATCAGTGCAGGGAGAACTTTACAATGAAGCAACACTCATGAACACTTGCAGGAGCTTAAACTGGCAAAACAAAAGTTGATATTCATACCACTCTTAATAATAAAAGCTTCACAAAAGCTATGTTTGTGCTTCCCTCCCCTGCACTTTACTCAGTGCTGTCAGCAATTTTGTATTGTCAAAAATGCTTAAAAAAAATCCCCTTAAAATACATACCGGAGTGCAGTGCATGGCTAGAAGTGAAAAACTGTTAAATGAATAATGCTTCTGTCCTTCTGCTATGTCCTGTTGCTCTATAAAGAACCTCAGTATGATGTGCTTTCCTTCAATTCTTGCATTAAGTACAAATTACAAATTAGTTCTCTGTATGATGGGCAAAACTTGGTGAGCACTCTGCCTGTTTAATAAGGGAACCTGCTGTTCAGGGGCCCCCGTTCCCAATTGAAAGGCCAGATCCCCCTTGTGGGGACGTGTTCACCTACCTCCTAGAGACTGTCTTGGCAAGGGGCTGTGCTTTATATGCTTTCTATAAGTTCTTTATTTAAATTACTAACTTATTGTATTATTTTTATGACATATTTATGATGAAAAGAAATGTAAAAAATAATGTTATTTTATGTACTGCAATACTATAAGCACGGATGTTGTTTAGTGAATAGTATTTTCCTTGCATAAACACCGGTGGGGGCCTGTCACGAGGGTGTCATGACCTATTGCTGACCCTGTTGTGCCTGGGGTCAGAAGGTTGCAGCGGGTGGCTACTCACTCGGTTTTTCAAGAGATCGATCCATGACCTAGTGGTGAGAATAGATTCTGGTCCAGGTTTTCCTGCGATCCTTTTTGTCCCATTTAGGAATCTGTAGCTTTTCCTTTTAGCTGTTCTTTGTCAGCCTATCCCAGCTACTATATATTCTCACTTTTTGCTTCCCTTTTTGCCAGATATAGACCTTCTTTCCAGATCTTCTATTTTGACCTCAGGTGGACAATTGTTGCTGTGGAGCTGTTGGAACTGGAGCTGTTGGATCTCCGGTTCAATCCTGTTGTTGTCTACTTTCGGAGATTGTTTGTGGTGTTTGTGTTGTTTGTCCTTTCCCTGTTGTTACCCTAGGTGTCAGTGGTGAGGACTAGTGCTCCCACCACCCAATTCACTACCTATGGCTTATTTCACGGTAAGCCACGGATGAGGCACATGATCATCGTACGAGTTAGCAGCCCGTCTAGGGACGTCAGAGCAGCCAGGTGCCAGTGCCAGGCGAACTAGGGGTCACCACTTCTCACTCTCCCTAGTGGACTGGCCTACCGGGATATCGGGAAATTTCCTGGTAGACCGCCGGCCCTGCGGACGCTTTAAGAGTCCATTGTGGAAATGTTCATCTCCATAGTCATCTGTATCGCCATCCTCAGGACAGCGATAATGATGGCTGTGCTATGGGGCAGGGGAGGGAGAGGCATCTCCCTTCCCTGTTCCTCTGATAGGCTGCCGGCACAAGGCCCGTAGCCTATCAGAGGCCAGTACAGCCGGCGCGATGACATCATCGCGCCACCTGAGCCGTACAGCGCAGGACACAGGCCGGAAGAGGCCTGCATTGCATCGCTGTGTGATGGAGGTAAGTAAAAGTTTTATTTTTTTTTATACCGGACTATCTTTTACTGCCACATGGGGGGAGCGGGAGGCACTTGATACTGACACTTAATACTGACACATGGGGGTGGGGGGTTGGCACTTGATACTGGCACATGGGGTGGTTAGCACTTGATACTGGCACATGGGGGGGTTGGCACTTAATACTAGCACATGGGGGTTTGGCACTTGATACTGGCACATGGGGGGTTGGCACTTGATACTGGCACATGGAGGGGTTGGCACTTGATACTGGTACATGGGGGTTTGGCACTTGATACTGGCACATGGGGGGTTGGCACTTGATACTGGCACTTAATACTGACACATGGGGGTGGGGGGTTGGCACTTGATACTGGCACATGGGGTGGTTAGCACTTGATACTGGCACATGGGGGGGTTGGCACTTGATACTAGCACATGGGGGTTTGGCACTTGATACTGGCACATGGGGGGTTGGCACTTGATACTGGCACATGGAGGGGTTGGCACTTGATACTGGTACATGGGGGGTTTGGCACTTGATACTGGCACATGGGGGGTTGGCACTTGATACTGGCACATGGGGTTTGGCACTTGTTACTGGCACATGGGGGCATGGAGATGCACTTGTTACTGGTACATGGGGGGCATGGAGATGCATTTGTTACTGGCAAATGGGTGGAGGAAGAGAGGCACTTGTTACTGACACATGGGGGAAAGAGAGGCACTTATTACTGGCACATTATTATGGGGCACTCTGGGGGCTTCTACTGAGGCCACAAAGAAGGGGTATTTTATATGGGCGGCTCTATGTGGTATTAGTATTATCAGGAGGTTTATCTGTTTCTGCAGTACAGTATTGGGGAGCGCAGCAAAACAGTATTGGGGGTAGTAGGATTATTTGTCCAGAAGATGGGAGGATGATGGAAACGTAGTAAACTAAGACTTTTTTTGTTTGTTGTCAAACTGCAGAGACGAAAATGGCGACAAAATGGTGGTCTGGTCTGAAGGTCTGAAAGGAGAAGATGTGGACAGATAACATCTACATCAAAGGAGACGTCATTGGATGTAAGAGGTATGGGCGCAATATATGGGTGGGGCTGTGTGTGTGGCTTGAGGGTAGGCGGGGTCCAATGATCTCCTATTGCCCGGGGAAGTGCCCCTCCCGAGACCAGGCTCTGGATCTGCCACTGAGGTGGCGGCGGGGAGGGGGCGTCAGTGGAGGATAATTACACAATGATATGGGGCAGGTATGTAATATTTTCAAGGGCTGGTTTTCATATCCAGTCCAGCCCTGGATAGGGCCTTGCTTTATATTGCAGCCTGCTTCAAAAATTGATATTTTCAGTATCAGTCACTCTTTGAAGTGATTTTGTGATTTTGAAGTGCAAAATTTAATATTAGATCACAAAGTCAATTGGGCACAAGATTCATAAGTGTCCAGCTTGATCTTATAACAAAGAAGCCCATGTTACTGTGTAAGAACCCAAGTTCATATTTTTTTTTCAATGTTGGTTGTTTGTTTTTTAATTTTTAATTTTTTCTTAAAATGTAGTTCATAATTGTAGCTGTTCTTTTTACCCTGTAAAATAATCAGCTTTCATATTCACATCACTCTGTAGGCTGAATTCCTAACAATGTTTTTCTTACAGTTACTCATGTTTACAGCCTGTATCACCAAATACACTGAAGGCCACAATTCATTTCAGTCATGGTTGAAAGCCATCCTGAAATAATCACAAAGTGACACTGTGAAATTACTGTAAAAGATTTTGCCGCAGTGTCATGGCATTTTACAATTGAGACCTCAGGTACTCATAGCTCTATCAAAACCTATAAGAAAGAGGGAAAATGCCATTTTGACAGATCAAGCAGTCAGGATCTTGTGGCTGCATTGTGTAAAGTCAGCCAAGTAGAAACTTAAAGGATGCTCCCATGAAATTGGCACAAATCATCTAAATCTGACAGGCTGTGGATAGAGTTAACATGACACTGACATGAAGCAGAAAACTATGAGTAAATGACCACCAGGAGCTTAAACATTGTCACTAAACAGTTCGTTATTTGCAAGCAGCATTTAAAAAATAATAGTTAATTCATCTAATATAATAAAAAAAAAATATATATAATAAATATTTAAAACATAAGCAACATTTTAAAACTAAGATTAAAGAAAAATTGCATAATAAAAATAATGAATTATTAATTAAAAAGAGTAAAAGTATAAATTTGTAAAATAGTACCCCATTTCATTTATATTTTTTAATCACCCAATAAACAATAATAGCTGCAAATGTTATGTTTTAATAATCAAAAAATAATTAGCTTTACCACAAGTGCCTAATTATTAATTTTGTACACATATCTTAACATATTTTTTTTTATCTAAATACTATTAAATATGTGTTGGTTTTATTTGTAAGATAACAGTGTTTTTCTGAAGACAACTACTTCATAGCTGAATCTGGATTATGTATAGTCACCATCTTCTAAATAATCGAGTGTGTTCGGGACGAGTCAATAAAAACAACAAAAAAAGAAAAAAAATAGACAAAAAGGTGACATAACAATATTATCCAATAATAGTGCCCTCCTTGACAGCTACTCCTTTGGAACAGCCTCAAGTGTTTAACATATTGAAACCGTTCATCTTCTCTGAACGAATGTAATAACTCTACCAGGTAAGCAACAGTCATTTATACTTCTTAATGTTGTCCGTTTTCTTATCCTATTTATGCTGATGTCTTCATCTGGTCATCTTTAAATGTTTGGTGTTCAGAGACCAGTGAAAGCAGTTATTGCAATCATCAATAATGGAACTTCAGGTTCTCTACTATACTTGGAGTGTGTTTTTGTGATTTTTTTCTGCAATAAACTGGTCATAATGTAAGTTTTTTCTAGCCATAACCCTTGAAAAAAAAAATTGAACTTGTATGAAGGTACTATAATATTGAAATAAGGGAATGGTCCATGATTATCAGATTATCAATGTATTATTTTTATGATCTATTTATGAAGAAGAAAAATTAAAAAAAAAAAATAATCTTTTTAATATGTTACATTGTTATATGCAGCCTTGATGTTGTGCTGCCTCACATGATCTGTCAGGTGCTGCATGGATAAAATTAATCTCACCAGAAGAAAACTTCTGTATGTACAGTGCACAATGGGGAAAGCTTCCTTATGAAATCAAAGGCACTTGGGGGTGCAGAAGAGACTTATTGCATCTCTATATGAAACAGAGTTAAAATATAGGCACCATTACAATCAGGACAATTTTCCTAGGAACCCAATAATTGTCCAGTGTAAGGCTTCATTAATTACACAAGCAAACACTTGTTCATTGGGTGAAAGCACTGTTGATATGGCGTCCAAAATCATCGTTATTGTGTGGCAAATCGTTCCAGAAACAATTAAAATTTAAAAATGTAAATAATAATAATAATTAATCTGTATGGGGATGAGAAATAACAATAATGATTGCTCGTTCTCATACAGAGGGAATGATAGCTGCGATTAATGACGCTCTCACCTCCACTGAAGATCAGGAAATGACCAGAAATAAAGCGTGCATTCCCAATAATTGTCTGTTTAGTTTGCCCTTGTGTAGGTACCTTAAGGCTACATGCAGAAGCCCTTGAATAAATTTGCTTAGCCTGCACTTAGTTTTAAGATTAAAGGTCAGTTTACATAGGCACATTCACCTACCAATGATGAGGAATAGAGATGAGCAAAGTTCTTAAAAATTCGATTCGGCTGCTTCGACAAATTTAAAAAAAATTATCCATCCGAGCACAAAGAGGTCACTGCAGCCATCTTGTTTAAAGATCCAGTGCAAAATGTTGCTCGGTGCGTGCTGACGTCATCATGCTGGCTGGTGTGAGATTTCACATGGGATCTTCAAACAAAATGGCCGCAACGGCCTCTTCACGCTCAAATGGATGAGTATGATTTTTTTTATTTTTACCACAATTTCAAGGAAAATTGATTTGTTATCATAAGGCACGTGGAAATTCAACTTTGCAGCGAATTTAATTTTCCCTGAAATTTGATTCAAAGTCCAGTTCAGGTACTTCAATTCACTCAACACTAATGAGGAATAAATGATCAGAGGAGTGCTCATTCCCTTGACCAAAATTACCTATTTCATCACCCAAATTATAGTTAAAAGTTATTTAATACACTTTATATAACCCAAAATGGTTCATAAAAAGAACTTTTAACGTGACTATTAAGAGGCTAAAACAAATGCTTAATGATTTCATGTAATTGCAGGGCTTGTCTCTGGTTAGCTGTATGTTAGAGGATACACACTGCTCTGTGGTATTGGGGGAGGTTATCTGCATTCTGAGTTGTCTTGTCTGTCTCTGGTTAGCTTTATATGAGAGGATACACACTGCTCTGGGGTAGTTATCTGCATTCTGATTGGTCTTGCCTGTCTCTGATTAGCTATATGTGAGTGGATACACACTACTCTGGGGTAGTGTGGGGGGTTATCTGCATTCTGATTGGTCTTGTCTGTCTCTGTTTAGCTGTATGTGAGAGGATACACACTGCTCTGGGGTAGTGGGGGAGGTTATCTGCATTCTGAGTTGTCTTGTCTGTCTCTGGTTAGCTTTATATGAGAGGATACACACTGCTCTGGGGTAGTGGGGGAAGTTATCTGCATTCTGTTTGGTCTTGATAGTTTATGTGAGGAGAGCAAGGGGTTATGGGAAGTGAGGGAAATACAGGATGGCCTCAAGGACATTTCAAAGATCAGCACATAAAGTACAGCAGAGGCCATTTTAAGAAGATCCTGAAATAGAGGCACAGATAAATAGGGTTGCTAAGAGCTGAAGGCAGACATCAGAAAGGTAAAATAAACTGAAAAAATAAAGCTTCATGAATAGCTTCCCTTCAGCATCATCTATGTTAGGAATTTCTATTTTGGTAGTGAAATGCCAGTTACGCTTTAATTAATTACTGGTTTTCCTATATTCCTCTGGATAGGTCATCAAAATCAGATTGGTGAGGATCCAACACCCAGCACTAGTGTCGTTCTGAATTTTAGGGAAAATTCGATTCATAGCGAAGCTGAATTTCCTCGAATGCAAAGAGGCCGCTGAAGCCATCTCAATTGAAAACATCTCGATTGAAGATCCCGCCACAAATCTTGCGCGCGGTGACATATGACGTCACCATGTGATGTCATCATGCACCACACAAAATTTTGTGTGGGATCTTCAATCAAAATAGCTGTAGCGGCCTCTTTGTGCTCAAATAAATAAGGTGAGTATTCTTTTTTTTAACTGATTAACCCCTAAAAGCCCTAATTTTTTTTATATAAGATGCCACAATCAGCAATGAACTTGGCATCTGAGGGGTTCAATAATAGGTGCGGCGCAAGCACTGTTCCCTGTCATTGCTACTTTGTGAAATGGTAGCTGCTGGCAATCGGAACTATGAAGGGATGGAAGGCTCCATCCAATGTGAAGTTTCTGGTGACAGCGTAGTGCCGTTCATATCCAATTCATGGCACTACACTGTGTACAGAACCTTCTGCATCCGACTCCGGCTGTTGTATGGTTTACAGTGCTGGTGGTTATCTGAGACACCTGATTGATGGAGATGTTGTCCCTCCCGCCATCCTGATATCAATGACCTGATGATAGGTCATCAGTATTTAAGTACCAAAGAAAAATAAAGTGTCAGCATAGAGACCCATCTAAAAGAGCTCACTGATTTGTGGTAAATACGCCTAGGCTGCTACTATAAAATCACTTCTAGCAGTAATAGCTATAGAGAGAGGGAACACATAGATATTTGTTCTCTGGTAGGTTGAAATCTAGTTGGGAATCTAGTTGAGTATTAGTTATGATCAGTTTGTGTCACTTCCATCAGATCTGTTATTTTTGATGGGAGAAAAAGTCTTGCATGCAATATTTTTCTCCCCTCAAAAATAACTAGCTAAAGCTAAAAGGTGAGGCAAACTTGACCTCGGCCACTCAGACATCTCCTGCAGCTTTCACTGCAGGCTAAATGTAATATTACACTTTCATGTTTAAAATGCAGCATTCGAAAAGGCTAGAACTGTTGTTCTGAGCATCAAGCTCCAAAACATCAATGCGCTTGGCAGAGTTCATTTTCACATAAAATAGCACCTTTCCATTCCCCCTAAAAATTTGCTCTGCCCTATTAATTGTAAGTTGTATAAAAACAAATGAGACCCGCTCCTATCTGACATTAATAGCCTATCCTAGCGATAAGCCATCAATGTCCCAGATTGGCCAAATCCCTTAAGTTCACCTATCTCCGATTTTTTTGCGCATAATGCAGTGAAACATATTAATATAAATCAGCCAAAATGTTTACATTCCTCATCTAAAAGCATAAATGAAAACAACGGACTTAATAGCAGCACTTTTGGAAAAAGCTCATTTAACCTTTCAGACTCTTTTTACAAAAAAATACATTTCATACATCAACCATATTTACCGTTTACTCTAACAGCACAGCATGAACATAGACATTTGTTTTTATATAACTTACAATTAATAGGACAAAACAAAATATTTGGAGGAAATAGAAAGGTGCTATTTTATGTGAAAAGTAACCCTATCGTGCACGCTGATGTTTTGGAGCTTCATGCTCAGAACAAAAGTTCACCTTTTTGAATGCTGTTTTTTAAACATAAATATGTAATTTTACATATCTCCCAAAATGACCACTACAAGAGATATCTGAGTGGCTTGGGCTTCCCTTGGCAAATTCAGACATTTGCTGGAGGTAGCAGGGGAGGGATTGTCTCAGATGGTATAACTTCTTTAAAACTAATATAGATACAGTAAATTCATTTTGTAAGTATTTTTTATGGAAATTGGCCAAAAAATAAATGTCTTCATGTTCTGCTTTAAGGTATATGTGTAGGTTGTGTAATGTAAGACAGTGCCCCTGATAGCAGCGTGCTATCCATTTCCTTGGGAGTTCCGAAAGAAGCATAGCCCGTACACTTGGCTATTCACAAAAGTCCCATAGCCATGAATGGAGAGTACACCATGTAAGCACGGAGACCTCTCCATTTAACACTGTAGGACTGCCGGAATAGCTGATCCAGCCACCTGCTATATTCAAAACTCCCGTAATGGTGAACGGAGGGTAGCCACACATGTGCAGCTGCTCTCTGTTCACTTCAGTGGTTCTGTTCTGGTGCCATCAATTTCCTTGATGGGAATACCCCTTTAAAATGAATTGTATCCATAGAATGCATGTGTTAATTTGTATTATGCTCATTCAAAGTTACCTGAAATCTTGCCCTATCTGCACGCTTTATACTGTATCAGACTGTTTTATAATATCCAAGGCATCACACAGATTGATATAAATAAAAATTTGTTAATGACACAAAATGAATATGCTGTGCTGTGACAAAAACAATGAGGCAGATTTCTAAAAACTGTCTGAAAGATAAACTGTCATTGTGGCCTGTATGAGCCAATGATAGTGCAGCTTTCAGTTTTCAAAAGAATGATGAGGCATGAAAGGTGTGCTGTGATTGGTTTCTGTGGGCAACAAAGGCAATTTTTTTTGCAGCAGTTTATAAATTTCCCCAATGTGCCCCTTTAAATGCAAATACTGACTGCATTAGAGCACCACCAAAGAAGTAACACCATATTCTCTTCTAGATGACAAAAGGTGTAAATCTGTGTACAAGTGATACCATGTAAAACAGACTGTAGATTACTACATACCCCTGCTATGTAAAGGTAGTTAATATAATCTAGTCAGTATTGTGCACATTGCTTTTCTGTTACTTACAATATGAGACACTATACATTGAACCACATATAAAAACTAATATCTGTAGGTTGTACATAAAATATTATAACATTAATCTCTCTTCCTGACATGACGCCTCGGGCTCAATGTTTTTGCTCAAAAAATAGAAAAAAGAAAACTGAGAGACAGGAGAGAGATTTAGGGTTTTTAGAGTTTTAGTGCCCATTTTCCCATAGATTTTGTAAAGATTTTTAGATGGATTTTTTAGTTGATTCATCAGAAATGAGCCCCATTTACACTGCCTTTAGGCACAAGGTGATGGTACTTACTTCATCTTTGTTTTTAAAGTAAGCAGTGAGCACACACACATGGGAACTAGGGCTTTTCCCATAAAGCATTACAATATAGTCCTTGTAGGTACCATATTCAAAAAGAAAGAAGCAGCTCTCCAAAGAATTTTAAAAAATGTAAATGTTTTCATCCAATGTTTTAAGCAGCATTTTAATCTCATTGGATGAATTTTCTAACAAAATAGAGCTGTGGTAGTGTGTGTATATATATAAATATATATATATATATATATATATATACACATACATACACACGTAAGTATAGGTCATCATTATCAGGGAACCGCTGCTCTCACCGTGGCTCTGGTGAGTGTTGCAGGCTCCAGGCAGCTTTCCGAGGATAGCTCCACACATTGTATAGTGGCAGGTATTTTAGCTCAGACCCATTGACTTGAATAGAGCTAAGCTACAACTAGGCCATGTGACCGATGTACAGAGGATAACTCATGAATATCTTTTCCTGGATAACCTCTTTAAGAGAGGATGGTATTCACTGTTAGGGTACAGGCACATATTGTGGTGTCCATGCGACCAAGCATGACTGCAATTCCTTGAAGGTAATACCTCGGTTTTCCTCACAATATTGTGTGGACATTGACCATTTGTTTTTGGACGCACAGATATCACAGCATCTGCCCAAACATAGTCTCATTCCAGGGGGCACCAATACGTTCAGCAATGGATAATATTTGTACGAAACGTGTACAGTACCAATTACAGTGCAACTGTAAAAGTCGGGGAACTCATCTATGGATGCAGTCACCTTTATGAGAGGATTGGAGTCCGGCCTTCTGAAACTCTGAATCCACGGTTGGAAGGTTTGACTTTAACTTCTCTGCTACTTCCTACTTAATTCTTAGGGTAGGTTCACACAGAGTTATTTTGCAGCAGGTTTTGATGTAGATTTTCCTGCAGGGTTTTCAGCCAAAGCCAGAAGTGGATCCAGCACGAAAGAGAAGTATAAAATCCTCCTTTATATTTCCAATTCCTTCTGAATCCACTTCTGGCTTTGGCTGAAAAACATGCAGGAGAATCTGCCTCAAAGCAGCAAACAAAAAAATAAAACTCTCTGTGAACCTACTTCTTAATTTTCCTGGGTTCCAAAGAAACCCTAAGAGTTCATGCACATGACTTGCACAGAGCTATAATAGGGATTTCTTAGAGGTCCAATTGCAACAGAATAAAAATTGTGGCAAATTGCATATAAAATGAGCTATTCTCCCCTAGAAGCGATCCAGGTACATGGAGTCCAATAGAGCTTCTTTTGACTTGTGTTTAGTATGTACATTATTTTCATGGCATGCAAGCTGCCGTAAACACTTCAGTTCTGTTGTCATGCTTTTTTAAACACATTATATACATCTTTGTATAAATCGTGTTGGTTTACAACAGTAGTGTTAAATTCCGCTATAATTTATTTCAGTATCTAATATCGTTGTGCTACTGTACATCAGCCTTATACAGTTTTAATAATGTATTAATATTAATAATAATATAATAATAATTTGATAACATACTGTACAAATAAAAACTTAAAAAGCTAATTTTATCATCTCGGATTACAAATTGTAAGAGACTGGATGCTCACCTCTTTTCTTTCTTTGCTAGAATATTTAATGTTTTCTCTTATTTCAACATTGCAGAATATGACCACTTCCACACAGTGCAGATTTGGTCAGTATTTTACATACAAATTTTTTAAAGCCAAAAAAGTCAGAAATTTAACCCAAAAACAGAAAAGAAAACTTCAAGAAAATTGGTAGGATTACATTTTTTAATTTGAAAAATTCATGAAAATTACTGCAAGATATAAGTAAAAGATAAGCTGACTTACATGATGACCTGCAGTATGATAAAATGCCGGACTATAAATGAATTAGGTTATTGTGTGTGTAATTTTGAAAATGCAAAAAAGCAATTTAGGGGATTTTTTTCTCTTTGTTAACAAAAAACCCCTTGTGCAATAATTATACACGATGCTGATATATTTGTGCGCTGCTTTTTCTATCAGTGATAATTGCCAAGCAGACAATTTATCACGGTGACCTATTGTAAGAGTGAAAAGCCATACATTTTTATTTTTGTTATTCCTTTAACGTAAATGTCATATGAAAAGTCATATAAATGTTCATATATTTTACCATATTGGCACCAATTCTCCTTATCATTATTTAATTAACAGTTATATAGGCATTTGGATCATCTGAGAAATCTATAGAAAAGATAGGACTAATTTAGAAATATACTGTATATACAGTGAGCAAAATTTATTTCTTTTTGCATGCTTTTTGCAATTAACAGTATATATTTTACTTACCTAATTTCTTTCACTGTAACTTTCACTGCCTATACTGACACCTACTGATGGAAATATATATATATTCAGTCTTATGGGCGCAGATCACAATCCAGGATTACAATACTAGATTTTACTAACAGATCAGTTATTTACCTTTCAAAGAATTTCTATAAAACAGCCGATAACAAAATGATGACCACAACACCTATTAAATAATGTGTTTCCTACATCGGTAGCCTATATACTTTAATTCTGCCCTCTGCAGATGCAAGTGCAATTCTGTAACTTACTTTTTTTTTTTTTTCCTGTGGCAAATATTTTCTCTTCATTAATCCAGTATTAATTGCCTTTGGATGAAAATATTATGCAAATCTTTTTTAAATGATGTGTATTACGTTCTGTAATGCAATTTTCATTAGAAATATTTTACAGCTTTAGATATAGTAGATTTCATATAATGAGATTTATGCTATGGCATTAATTTACTCTTTCCATTGCCAGCCTTGTAAAACATATTTAGAATTGTCAAACTATGGACCTTTCATATTAGACAAATGAAAGCTTATGCACACGACCTGACATTGTATCCCAAGCATTTTAATTTTCATTAGAAATATTTTACAGATTTAGATACAGTAGATTTCATATCATGAGATTTATGCCATGGTATTAATTAACTTCTTACATTGCCAGCTTGGTAAAACATATTTAGGATTGTCACACTGTGGACCTTACATATTAGACAAATGAAAGCTTATGCACAAAACCTGACTTTGTATCCCAAGCATTTAGATTTTTGTTCCTTTATTGAGGATAATTACATGAATACAGTATATTGAATAAAGAAATCCATGGTAAAATGTCATATATGCAAAGCCATTATATGTGTCATGTATTTATTTTACTATGTCCTCTATTAATATAGAGAATGTATATTTAAAAAGGAGCAAGTCTTTGAAAATTTATTCTGATTTGCTGCCATTTCTGACCTGGAGAATCGATTCTACTATAAGTGTTTCTTTATTCAATGACAAATATAGCACTTAAATATAGGTTGTTTGATACATATATTCAGGTAATTTAGCACATTAATTCAATGGCTAAATCATATTTCTCCAGGAAGAAAATGTTTTTCAGTACACATGGACAAAAAATTCTTCCAAACGAAGGAAATAATTACACAAAATCTAAAACATACATGTTTTGTGTATGCTTATTCATACTATCAGGATCTTTTTACTATAGTATTAAAATGATTAAATAAAGTTTAATATAAATCTGTAGATGCAATTATTATGAGTCTGAAGAATCTTATTAATTTCCTGAACATTTATTTATGTTTTTTACATGAAATAATACATATAAATATACATTTTCATATATTTATGCATTATTCCTTGAAATATATATAATTGTGTACTTTCTACAATTGTCACTTAAGATTACATAGATAGTTAGATAGATAGATAGATAGATTAGATAGAGAGATAGAGAGATAGAGAGATAGATAGATAGATAGGTTGATTGATTAGGGATAGATTAGGGATAGATAGATAGATAGATAGATAGATAGATAGATAGATAGATAGATAGATAGATAGATCTTTATGTTTGTTGGAATTCAAGATAAAGGAACTGTTCTTTTAAAATATTTTCTTTTAGATCAATTATTTTGTTTGTTACTCACCAGTGCCACCACATGGAAATAGATCAGAATATAAAATGTACAACTTAGGGTACTTTCACACTAGCTTTATTCTTTTCCAGGAATTGAAATCCAGTAAAGGGTTCCAATACCGGAAAAATCTATTCAGTTTTGACCCAATGCATTCTGAATGGAAAGCAATCTGTTCAGTATGCATCAGGATGTCTTCTGTTCCGTCCCTTGTACAGTATTTGACAGGATAAAATACTGCAGCTTGCTGCGGCATTTTTTCCTGCCAAAATTCCAGAACACTACCGCACTTGAGGGATCCGGCATTAATTTCCATTGAAATGTGTTAATGCCGAAATTGCCAAATCTCCGGATACGGTTTTCCGGTCTGCGCATGCGCAGTTCTTTCTAGCTTTGAAAAAATTGAATACCGGATCCATTATTCCTGATGATACCAGACAGACGGATCCGGTATTTCAATGAATGGGTCTAACGGATCCGACAAAAACAGCTTTCCGTTTACATACAGTTTGCTGGAACTGCCTGCCAGATCCGAACAATGATAGTGTGAAAGTACCCTAACCAAATTATTTTGTTTAGCCTAGAAATGCAAAAACATAATTGGAATACATTAAGGGCTGTTCTAATTTATAAGTGAATGAAAGTGTACCATACAAAATTTTGCACAGATGCTATGGTTGAAACTAGAGATGAGCGAATCGAAGTGCAATTCAATCCGAATTTCAGGAATTATTCGATTCGCACAGAATGCAAATTTTCTCATGATTTGTGGTAACGAATCTCAATTTTTCCTAAAATGGCTGCTGCACGTGTGAGGACATGGAGCAAGGAACTCTGGGAAGTCAGGATCACCCATAATGCCATGCAGGCTGCCAATCAGCAGCCAGCCATCCATGTGATGTCACAGCCTTATAAATAGCCTCAGCGATCTTGGAATCTGCCATTTATCAATGTACTCAGTTCAGGGTGAGACGTCCGCAGGCGCTAGGGACAGTGTTAGAAAAAACGTCATTGTGCTAAAAAAAACGATTTACAAGTGCAGGGAAAGAATAGGGCGGAATTATTCCACAGCATTTATATCAAACAGGGTTCAGTAGGGGAGGTTACAGCCTGGGTAAAAGGAACAATCCTATTACACCTTGCTGCACCGACTGGGGACCCAAATTGCCAATAGGAAGCTCTGTAATTCCAGTAAACCGTTCCTATTAGGGTGCAAGTGTTGTTTGAAACAAGCATTAGCAGGCTTTATTACAAGGAAATATTTATATGTCTTATTTGCCCTTGTGTGGTGCAGTTATATTTTCTAAAGCATTTTTGGCTTGTATTATTAGCCGCTATGTGGGGAAGTGCTACAATTACAGACCTTTTTGTTGTGTATTAGTGGAAAATGTAAAATATATTTTACGTTCAGCGGTGCAGTCATATGTTCTATATAGAGTTGATCGGACACCTGGAAGTTTCGGGTTCGACGGGTTCGGCCTAACTTCACAAAAAAGTTCGGGTTCGGGATCCGAACTTGCCCCGAACCCAAACCCCATTGAAGTCAACGGGGACCCGAACTTATGGGCACTAAAACGCTGTAAAAAAGTCCTGGAAAGGGCTAGAGGGCTGCAGAAGGCAGCAAAATGTGGATAAGTGCCCTGCAAACAAATGTGAATAGGGAAATGACTTAAAATAAAATAAATAAAAATTAAAAATAACAATCTTGATCTAGCAGGAGGAAATGGATGTGATGTAGGAGGTTGAGGAGGCATCAGGTGGGAATGCTATCAGCAGCACGTCTACCAGCGTGCATTTGTAGTCAAGCATCTTTCGATCAGTAACAGACATTTTTACCAAATTTGGTTCCCCGTCAGCAATGCAGTTTTTCACGGGTTTTTTACCGGAAAAACTGGGTTAATGTCACCCACCAATAGAACAGATGATTTTTAAAAATGTAGGCCCCTGGCATCCAGGCAGAGCAGGGGTTTATTCATGGCAAAACTGGGTTAATGTCACCCACCAATGAACCAGGCGATTTAAAAAAATGTAGGCCCCTGGCATCCAGTCAGAGGAGGGGTTTATTCGCAGCAAAACGGGGTTCATGTCACCCACCAATAGAACAGGTGATTTTTGGAAATGTAGGCCCCTGGCACTCAGGCAGAGGACGGGTTTATTCATGGCAAAATGGGGTTCATGTCACCCACCAATGGAACAGGTGATTTTTAAAAATGTAGGCCCCTGGCATCCAGGCAGAGCAGGGGTTTATGCACGGCAAAAATGGTAATATTGCACTTAACAATTTAAAAGAAGATTTTTCAAATTTTCGGTCCCTGTCACCTATGCAGAGCAGGGGTTTGTACCCGGCAAAAATGGTAATATTTCACCCAACTATTTAAAAGACGATTTTCGGCATTTTCGGTCCCTGTCACCTATGCAGAGCAGGGTTTGTACCCGTCAAAAACTGGTAATATTGCACTCAACAATTTAAAAGAAGATTTTTCAAATTTTCGGTCCCTGTCACCTATGCAGAGCAGGGGTTTGTACCCGGCAAAAATGGTAACATTTCACCCAACAATTTAAAAGACGATTTTATGCATTTTTGGTCACTTTCACCTATGCAGAGCAAGGGTTTGTACCCGGAAAAAATGGTAATATTGCACCCAACAATTTGAAAAAAGATTTTTCACATTTTTGGTCCCTGTCACCTATGCAGAGCAGGGGTTTGTACCTGGCAAAAATTGTAATATTTCACCGAACAATTTAAAAGACGATTTTCCGCATTTTCGGTCCCTGTCACTTATGCAGAGCAGTAGTTCGTACTCCGGAAAAAATGGTAATATTGCACCCAACAATTTAAAAGAAGATTTTTCAAATTTTCGGTCCCTGTCATCTATGCAGAGCAGAGGTTTGTACACGGAAAAATGGTAATATTTCACCCAACAATTTAAAAGACGATTTTCAGCATTTTCGGTCCCTGTCACCTATGCAGAGAAGGGTTTTGTACCCGGCAAAAATGGTAATATTGCACCCAACAATTTAAAAGAAGATTTTTTAAATTTTCGGTCCCTGCCACCTATGCAGTGCATGGTTACTTGACAGCAAAAAAATTGGAATATGTCAACCTCTGAACTCCCAGACAGATTAACTATATTATTGTCCCCGGCACATGTGCAGCGCAGGCCACAAAGGTAATTCCTGGCCTTAAAAAATATGATTTTTTCACCAGCCATGAATAACATGGATCTAAGTGGTATATTTTGGGGTGTAGGACCTCATCGTTCTCAACATCATCTTCCACCCAGTCTTCACCCCTGCCCTCTTTGTCGGTCTGCACACCGCAGAAAGCTGCAGCAGTTTGCACCTGTGTTTCGTTATCATCAGAGACGTGCTGCGGTGGTCTTACCATGTCCTCATCCTCAAACCTAAGTGGTTGGGCATCTTTGCACTCAATCTCCTCCACTTCTTAAGCAGGGCTATGGTTATGGCTCTGGAAACAGAATACATTTCTTTAGGTCACACAACAGTGTAACGGAGCAATTCAAAACAATTACTTCACTATCACCAAAAATGTGATTTTTCAAACCAACAATGTAACAGCAGAAGTTAACGGTTTAATTTGACTGTAAGAAATGCAGCGTAGTTTTAGAGAATTGCATTTACAGTAATCATTTAATATCCTTTTATCATTGAAATTTAAACATTTATAAGCACGAATGATGAAATGAAAGACTATTGCAGAGAAGAGGAAAATCAATCCCCCATTGTTGGTGTGGAAGTTCATCAGCATACAGTACTTCAAGCTGTTATTAATAGCTGATTCTAGTATAGCTGATAAATGCAATCTAGAGATGAGTGAATCAATTCTACTAAATCAAAATTCACTGAATTTACCATGTATTTGACCCTACAGGTCCTTTGCAAAAATGAATGCACATAATTTTTTCACAGATCTGCCATTTTGGTGCCCAATATGTTCCAGTGTGAAAAGTCAACTCTCTTATTATTATGCTGTGTTTTCTGATTTTAGAAACAACCTATATCTAGCCCTAATCTTTTGCATGAACATTTGAGAGAGTTAAGGAGTAAAAGAGCACTACCCATATTTTGAGGCCCATTGTAGTGATTTACACAATTTGTGCTGACAACTATTGAGACTCTGGGGTGAAATAATAAAAATAATAAATAGAACCCCGAGAAGTGACCTCCACCCCTCAAGGTATTAAGAAGGAGAGTGAGCATTTTGACACTATAGATATTTTACAGAAATTAATGTGCAGTGGACCAAAAAATGAAAATCTTGCTTTTTCCACATTTGGCATTTTGACATTTGACTGCTAAATATGCTGTACCCAGCAGGTGCAATCTGGGACTCGCACTATGCTTTTTAAATTGTTAGGCAGGTTCTACTAAGTACAGAAAAGCCATAAATGTGGACAGAAGATGTTGTATGGGCACACGACAGGGCTCAAAAGGGAAGGAGTACCATTTGGCTTTTGGAGCAAGGATTTTTCTGGAATGATTTTAAGGCACTACTTGCCATTTGCAGAGCCCCTGAGGTATCAGTATTAGAGATGGGCGAATTGAAGCTGACAAAATGGAATTCGATCAGAATTTGAGGAAGAATTCGATTCTCACCGAAGCCGAATTTCCTCACGCTTTGTGGTTCCGAATCGCATTTTTTCCTAAAACGGCTGCTGCACGTGTGAGGACATGGAGAAAGGAACTCTGGGAAGGTGGGATCACCCATAATGCCATGCATGCATCCAATCAGCAGCCAGCCAGCCCCGTAATGTCACAGCTCTATAAACAGCGTCAGCCATCTTAGATTCTCCCATTTACCAGTGTACTTAGTGTTAGGCCAGCAGTCCGTGGTGGTGCCGCTGCCCCAAATCACAGGCACAGGCACCGGGCTCCCTCTTTTTCCTCTTGCCGCCCTTCTGACAAACATGGGCAGCAACTGGCTTAACTATGCTACATCTGTTCCATGCCAGAGTTTCCTTCCTGCTGAGACTGGCATTTGTATTGAAGTTTTCATGGCTGTATCTCTCTGCACCTATGAGGCAACTCATACACGCCCTCTGTCTCAGCAGCCTATGTAGGGATTACAACAGGCATTTAAAGGCATTTCCTACTACAGGAAGTTGCCTGAGCAACCTCAGTCTCTAGCCTATCTAGCTACTGTGCAAAGGTGTGTTATCTTGTTTTCTTTTCCGTGTACAGACTCCTGCTTTTTTTTTGATTGCCGCCTGCCTCTGACCCCGGACATAGTTTATGGACTTTACCTGTTTTGACGCCTGTCCCTGACCTCAGATCATGTTTACGGGCTTTGTTTGTTGCCGCCTGTCCAGACCCGTTACCTCTAGGCTTCGCAAACGAGTATTCTGAAAATTGCCCAATATATCTTTGATGTTTAGCATTGTCTTTGTACAGGCCTCAAGTCTGTTGTTTATTCTCTTTGACTCTGTATAATGCAAATGATCACTCAAATGCCTTTGATGCATGTACCACTTTATTGTTTCACGACAATTTTTTTTTTCAATAAACAGATAATTATGAAAAAAAAAGAAAAAAACGAGTATTCTGACCCCCTGGTCAGCTGCCACTGACTTGGGGACTACTCTGGAGTGGCACCTGGCAGCTACCCTACGGCCCAAGTCTATCCCCACCACTAGTGGCTCTAGTGAATACCAGGTAGCTGCTTAGTTATGCCCCTCCAGAGTATACCTAGTCAGTGGCGCAGTGGGTCAACAGCTGCTTGCATAACACTTAGTGCAGGGAGAGACATCTGCAGGCGCTAGGGACAGTGATCGGAAAGACTTGATTGTCATGAAAAAATGATTAATACGTGCAGAGAAAGGATAGGGAGGAATCATTCCACAGTATTTATATAGAACAGGGTTCAGTAGGGGAGGTTAGACTGGGTAATAGGAACAATCCTATTACACCTCTGTAACTGGGGATCCAAATTGCCATTATACAGCTCTGACATTCCAGCAAACCGTTCTTGATATTATGGTGCAAGTGCTGTTTGATACAGCCATTAATAGGGTTTATTACAAGGAAATATTTCTACAGTACGTATTATTTGCCCTTGTGCGGTGCAGTGATATATTCTAAAGCCCTGTTCGCCATGTATTAGTGGCGAACTAAAAATATATTTGCGGTAAAGTAGTGCACTTGTCTGTTGAAAAGCCTTTTGTGTTGTGTAAAAGTAGAAACAAATTAGGGCCTAATTGCCGTTCAATGGTGCAGTGATATATTCTAATGCCCTGGCATTTATTAGTGGTGAAATAAAAATGTATTGTGCGTTCAGCATTGCACTTATATGTTGAAAAGCCTCATGTGTTGTGTAAAAGTAGAAAAGAATTAAGACCAAATTGATGTTCAGCGGTGTAGTGATACATTTTAATGCCCTGTTTGCCGTGTATTAGTGGTGAAACAAAAATATATTTGCCATTCAGCATTGCACTTATCTGTTGAAAAGCCTTTTGTGTTGTGTAGTGTAAAAGTAGAAAAAAAAATTAGGGCCTAATTGCCGTTCAGCGGTGCAGTGATATATTTTAAAGCCCTGTTTGCCGTGTATTACTGGAGAAAGAAAAAATATTTGATCTAACATTTGATTATTTGATCTAACAGTATGTCAGACAGAGAAGTGCCAGGCCCTGCACAGGCCCTGGCAGAGGCCTAAAGGTTTCTGGTGCAGGCACAGGTCGTAGCAGAGTAAGGGGGCGCGGCAGCAGGGGTCGCAGCGAGAGGCCTGAGCTCCCAGTGTCATCTAGCGTTCGTGTCTTGACCAGCAACCCAGTGGTTCTTGAATGGGTGACTCGGTTATCCTCTTCGTCCCAAGTGACATCAGACACCTCCAGCCAAGAGTCGGTGGGTTAGACTAACATGACGCTTAGTTACAATGGCCTGGGAGCAGGCCCTGTGCCCTCACCTGTCCTCAACTTGCCTCTGTCCTTTTCTGTTCCTTCATCCAGAGAAGTATTGTATGCTGTGTGTTTAGCTCCACTATTCAGTGAGGACGAGCTACTGAAGACCGTCAGCAGCTACTGGCAAGCCAAGATGTGGAGGAGACATCTGCAGCTTCCTCCACTAGGCGGGCAAGTAGTCATGAGGAGAGTGGCGTGGATGCTGGTAATGTGAGCGGTCAGGCTCCTGAGCCAGAAACAGTTGAGGAGGACATCAGTGATGTGCAGACAGTACTGAATGATAATGATGTAGCTGATCACACTTGGGAGCCAGGTGAATTAGGGGCTTCATCATCATCGGGAGAAGAAGTTGGCAGCTTGCCCGTGAGGCAGTGGCTGAGCCAGCAAGTCGCTAGCATGGCCGGGAGTCAGTGGGGTGGCAGCAGTGAGAGGTCGGGAGCCAAACGTGCCCGGGGTAGACCACCCGCTTTGCAGGAGCCTACCTGTCCGGGAAGTAGTGGTGCACGGGTTTACTGAGGCAGCGGCGGTAGCAGTCAGTCAGTGCGTAGTGTTGTGGGTAAAATCACCTACTCGGCAGTATGGCAGTTTTTTGTTAAGCCGCTGGAGGTGAACATGGCCATATGTAAAATTTGTGGGCAGAAGGTGAAGCGTGGCCAGGGTGCCAATGTTGGCACCATGGCCCTGGGTCAACATATGCAGCATCACCATAAAGTGACCTGGAAGAACCGTGGCTCCAATCTGGTGGTCCAGCCTGTCGCAGAAACGCTGCATCACCCAATGGCACGCACCCGGTTAAGGCAGTCAAGGCTCCACCACCTCAGACAAAGGGAGCTGTCTGTTCTTCCCATCACCTTCTGGTCCTAATGTTCCTGCTTCTCCTACTCCTCATCAGTCATTCCATCAGCAATCAATCACCAAAGCGTTTGTCAAGAGACAACAGTATGCATGCACTCATCTAACGGCGCAGAAGCTGAATGTGCTCAGGTCCAAGTTGCTGGTGTTGCAGTCCCTCCCTTTCCAAGTGGTGGATTCTGCACCCTTCAGAGAACTGATGGCTTGTGCTGAGCCAAGGTGGAGAGTCCCAAGCCATCACTTCTTTGCCAAAATGGCAGTACCAGCCCTGCACACACATGTAGAACAGAAGGTGGGCCAGTCCTTGAGCCTGTCGGTGTCTGCCAAAGTGCATGGCAGCGCAAACGTGTGGAGCTGTAACTAAGGTCAAGGACAATACATGTCCTTTACAGCCCACTGGGTGAATGTGGTTCTTGCACAGCCACACCAGCATACCACATGAGCAGGGCACAGCGGTGTCACACTGCACCTAGTTTGCCTGGGTAAACAGAGTCACACAGGGGAGGAACTGCTCCGTGTCCTTCATTAAAAAAATCGAATCTTGGCTTTCTCCTCGACAACTCATAATCAAAACCATGGTGACTGACAGCGGAAAGAACATGGTGTCGGCGCTGCATCAATTTCACGCTCTAATGTGGAGGGGAACCTCACTCCGAACATAAAAGGAAATGGAAATAAGGCCTGAATACTAGGAAACAAAGATAGACACCTCCTAGTGAAAACCCTAACCAAAGCCCTGATTGACTACCAGTATTACCAGACCCCAAAGGTAGGTGAGTTCAGACACAGGAATAGGAAAAGTCCTTCCTGACCCTAAAGGACCCTGGTACTAATGACAGGAATGAGACAACCTGTTCCTCCAAAAGAAAGAATGAACGGGAGTATCCCTGAGGCCTAATCAAAACAACAAGGAATTGCAACACACAGAAAAGTCAGAATAAAATACAAAAGGGAAAGGTAACACTTAACTTCTAAGAAGCTATGGCAGCACCAGGAACTCAGCCAAGATCCAAACACCAACTATACACAGGTCCAACTGAATCTATAAACCGCACATCATTGTGGGAGAAACAACTATTAATAGGGAAAGTTAAATGGCCACAATAGCAACACCTGGAGGTTAAGGGTGTGGTCAGTACCAGAAACAAAACAGACGCCTATTGATCCACAAGGTAAACATGTCAAATCAAACCACGTGTTGCCAGTCTCAAAGATCTCCTGCTACACACTGTTGCAGGGACGTCCATATGTTTCGGTATGTCCGTGACAGTCAAGGAGGACTGAGCCATGCACCGTGCATGGCGCAAGAGTCAAATCTGGTTGTAAAGCGGTTCCATCCTGAAGTCTTCACCCCATCTGCAAGACATCCTGAAAACGGCCAGGAAACTTTGCATGCACTTCAGCCACTCGTACACTGCAAAGCAAATCTTCCTTGCGCTGCAGCAGCAGAACGGCATCCTCCAACATAGGCTGATATGTTGGGGGATGTATGCAACGTTTCCACCCGTTTGAATTCCACCCTCCATATGTTGTACCGACTATACGAACAGAGAAAGGCCATAAACGATTTCTTGATGATACATGCAGACAGAGGTACTCCCCTGTGTAACTTTGATGTTAGCCAGTGGCAGTTCATGCGTGACACCTGCCGTTTGCTTGGGCCCTTTGAGGAGGCCACTTTATTTGTTAGTCGCCAGAACTATGGGATGAACAACATCATTCCACTGACTCATGTCCTGGAACAGATGCTGCTAAATCTGGCTGGACAGGAGACGTGACGACTACATCTCACGGCCACATAAGGAGGGGGGCAGGAGCAGTACCATCTTCAGCAACTTAAGTCTGGAGTCTTTAATGAGCACTTTTCTTCACCCACCTACTGAAGAAGTCACCCACCAGCAGCAGCAGCTGCTAGACATAGAGCAGTACCTGAACCAGCAGGTTGTGGCATACTCGGAGTGTACCCTGCCACCTCACATCAAAGATCCCCTGGACTACTGGGCAACCAAACTCGATTTATAGCCCAAGTTTGCCTTGGACAAGTTTTCCTGCCTGGCCAGTTGTGTGGCATCAGAGCGGGTATTTAGTGCGCTGGGAGCCATATTTGCCCCAAGGAGAACTCGCCTGTCCACCCAAAATGTGGAGAAACTGACCTTTATGAAGATGAATCAGGCATGGATCAGCCAGGATTTTCAAACACCAGTGCCTGATGCATCAGACTAGATCATCCATGGTGCCACTCCAACACTTTGACAAAAGAGACCTGTTTCTTCTGGCTACAGCTCTTCTGATGCCTTCACCCGCCTGATGCCACACCTGCTGCCAGGTGCTCCCCACACTGACACTGGGCTACTTCGTGGTCTCTTAATGCTACTGCCACTCTAACACTATGTTACTCGGCCAATTTGTGGTTTCCTCCTCCTGCTGCCACCTCAAGATTGTCACTGGGCCACTCTGTGGTGTCCTCATGCTGCTGCCACTTCACCACTCTGTGCTCTCCTCATGTTGCCATTATTTTGCCTTTTTGGCCTGGTTGACATAATCATTTATTTGACCCTTCTGATCTGTTAGAAGGAAGGAAAAATGAGACACAGAATAGATCCTGTCTATGTAGCAGCTGTAAGGCCTGTATGACATGGTCCCTATTTTGCATCAGAATTGGCTTATGATTTGGTAGCCAAAAGCAGGAGTGGGTACAAAACACAGAAGACATGCAAAGATTCCATTCACGTGTCATGTCTGTTTTGGATACACTCCTGTTTTTTTTTTAGCAATATGGATGGATTACTGACCAAATGCTGACCTAGTGAAGGCGAATGCTCAACAGACAGGATCCGTTTTTGTTCTGACTCATGAGAGGAAGGGCAAAATAATCAGTGACGTCAACACAAACTTACTGCTGACACCCACTCCACTCTGTGAGGGGGCTTTATTTGTAAAAGTGTTTAATAGAACAGGTTCTGTAGACATCTATGTTGAATCAGCTTACGGTGTAAAAGGAGTGTGCTTCTTCTTGACGCTAACATCGACCAGTATAGCTGAGTTCACACTTCAGTTATTTGGTCAGTTTTGGCCCCATAACTACCCAAATAAGTGAAATGTGCAGTGATTCTAAGAGCGACGCCTGTCATCTGTATGTCATACTGACTCACAGTATTGTTTCACTACCACAGCAGACTCCCTATGCGTGTTACTGCAATTCACAGTGTTCTACACCACAATACAGTCTCACTGGAGCCAGGAAATAGCTGTTTTTTAACGCGATTCGCCACAAATAAATTTGGATCGAATCCTTTTAGGAAATTCAGCGATCCGGCTGAATCGAGTTTTTGAGAAATTCGCTCATCTCTCATATAGTACATGACGATCTCTTTCCAACAAAGCTAGAGCCAGCGCTGTTCCTCACATTTATCCAGCTATCTCCCCATTCATTGCTCTGCTAGATTTATATCAAGCTGGTAGCTCAAGGGGGGGTGACCTTTCTGCTACAGCTTAGGAGCCATGTCTTTGCTGCTGGAGCTCCCTCCCTATCACAGCTCAGGAGGAAGTTGAAAGATGAAATGGATCATGTGCGGTCTTGAGTGAGTAACAAGGCTTCAAAAGTGTTTAAATTACATTGGAGAATCACATTGTTTCCAATTATGTAATTAACCCCTTTACGCATTTGGACGTAACTGGACATCAAAATAGCAAGTAACTTACTGCATTTGGACATACAGTCACATCCAATCTGCTTACTGGGGCTGTTACACTATAAAGTGTTACAGCCCCAGAGTCTCCTCACTTCCTGAGAACAGAGACACAGGGGAAGCCAGCTAGGAACCAGAGTGGTCCCTTGCCGGCAAGCGCTACGATTGGTAGTCTCTGCAGTGCTTTATTGATAAAATGCCGGTTTCAGGCTGTGATCTCCACGATGGAGATCACAGCCTGAAATCAGGCAAGACAACATGAGTGCCCCTGATCATTGCACTGTCCCGATATGCCAGCATTTCCCACCCATTGCCCCCTGATGCCTCTGCAGCTTCTTCTTCTGTGCCTGCTATGATTACGGTGGCTCAGGAACAGAGCCGCTGCCATCAGCAGAGAGTGTCAGCTGTAACTTACCGCTGACACTCTGCTGCTACAGGAGAAATTGGTGCTGGGACCCATGCCATACATGTAAGTCACAGCTGGACGTGACTTAAGGAGCTACGCCTGCCCAATCAGCGGCACAGACCCGGCAGTCACTGACAGCCAGGTCCCTGCTGCATATGCTGACATCGGTGATGACGCCGATGTCGGCGTATTAAACCCTTGTGTGTCGCGGTCAGCTTTGAGAGGGTTTGCTGAAGGTACGGGCACCCTCCTCATCTCGATCTACACTGTATTGTAATGCATTTCAAAGAGGATCATACCCCAGAAGTTTAAGTCCCATAGTGGGGCAAAAGTAAAAAGTTTAAAAAAAAAGTGTTCATAATAAAAAAAATTAAGTTTCAAGTAAAAATAAAATAGATAAAATTGTGAAAAAAAAGAAAAAAAAAAGAAAAACAGACATATTGGGTATTGCCGCGTCCATAATAACCAGCTCTATAAAAATATCACATGATCCACCCCCTCACCTGAACTCTGCAGAAAAAAATTAAATAAAAACTGTGCTAAAACAACCACAAAAAGTCCAACACCAAGCAATCAAAAAGGAATATGTCCGCCAAAATAGTACCAATCAAATCATCACTTCATCCCGCAAAAAATGAGCCCCTACATAAAAAAATAGGGAAAAAATATGGCTCTCAGAATATGGAGACACTAAAACATGATTTTATTTTTTTTTGGTTCAAAAATGCATTTCTTGTGTAAAACTTAAATGAATAAATAAAAGTAGACATATTAGGAATTGCCGTGTCCATAACAACAAAATATCACATGACCCCTCAGATGAACACCGTAAAAAATAAATAAAAACGGTGTAAAAAAAAGCCTTTTTTGTCACCTTATATAACAAAAAGTGTAATACCAAGCAATCAAAAAGTCATATGCACCCTAAAATAGTACCAATCAAACCGTCAACTTTTACCCCTAAAAAAATTAGCGACTACATAAGACAGTCGCCCCAAAAATGTAAAAAAACTATGGCAATCAGAATATGGAGACACTTAAAAAAAAAAGTAAGATTTGGTATTGTCGTGTCTGTAACAACCTGCTCTATAAAAATAGCACATGATCTAACCTGTCAGATGAACACTGTAAAAAACAAAAAATAAAAACAGTGCTAGAACAGCTATTTTTTGTTACCTTACCTCACAAAAAGTGTAATATAGAGTAACCAAAAATCATATGTACCCTTTAAATAGTACCAACAAAACTGCCAACATATCCCGTAGTTTCCAAAATGGGGTCACTTTTTGGGAGTATCTACTTTAGGGGTGCATCAGGGGGTCTTCAAATGTGACATGGTAACTTAAAATTATCCCAGTGAAATCTGCCCTCCAAAAACCATATGGTGTTCCTTTCCTTCCTTGCCCTGCCGTGTACCCATACAGCAGTTTACGACTACATATAGGGTGTTTCTGTAAACTACAGAATCAGGGTAATAAATAGTGAGTTTTGTTTGGGTGTTAACCCTTGCTTTGTTACTGGAAAAAATGGATTAAAATGGAAAATCTGACAAAAAAGTGAAATTCTGAAATTTCATCTCCATTTTCCTTGAATTTTTGTGGAACACCTAAAGGGTTAGCAAAGTTTGTAAAATCAGTTTTGAATACCTTGAGGGGTGTAGTTTCTAAAATGGGGCAATTTATGGGTGGTTTCTATTATGTAAGCCCCACAAAGTGACTTCAGACCTGAACTGGTCCTTAAAATTTGGGTTTTGGAAATTTTCTTAAAAATTTTAAGATTTGCTTCTAAACTTCTAAGCCTTCTAACGTCCCAAAAAAGAAAATGTAATTTACAAAATGATCCAAACATGAAGTAGACATATGGGAAATGTAAAGTATCAACTATTTTAGGAGGTATCACTATCTGTTTTAAAAGCAGAGAAATTGACATTTTGAAAATTGTAAATTTTTCCAAATGTTTGGTAAAGTTGGTATTTATTTTATAAATAGAAATTAAATATTTTGACTCAAATTTACCACTGTAATGAAGCACAATATGTGACAAATAAACAATCTCAGAATGGCTTGGATAAGTAAAAGTATTTTAAAGTTATCACCACATAAAGTGACACATGTCAGAGATGCAAAAAATGGCCTGGTCCTTAAGGTGAAAAATGGCAGTAACCGCCCACGTCATCCATGGGGTTCAGAGGGACTGAGCTCCCTCTCTCTTCCATCTGGCCGTCGCTGCTGCCATGGCAGTGGCCTGATGGTTGTCCAGGCTGCCATGTACCTAAGGCTGATCAGACCCTAAGTGTAAGTGTAGCACGAACTATACAGTGCATTGCAATAGATGACTATTGCAATGCACTGTATAACCATCAGGCTCATTGGATCTTCAAAATACAAATAGGTCTTGATAAAAAAAAAAGTAAAAAAGAAAGTAAAAAGGTGTAAAAAGGTAAAAAAAATACATAAAAATTGTAATAAAAATTAAATAAAAATTGTCTTTATTTTTAAATTGTCTTAATTTTTATTCTTTAGAAGTCATAAAAAATGTAAAAAAAAAAATATACAGTACATATAATTGGTATCACCGCATCCGTAAGGACCTGATCTATAAAAGTCCTGCACAGTGAAAGCAGTAAAAAATTCATGTAAAAAAGAATAACGGAATTGCTGTTTTTGTCACCGCACCTCCACTAAAACAATAAATAACAAGTGATCAAAAAGTCGTATGTACCCCAAAATGATACCAATAAAAACTACAGCCCGTCCCGCAAAAAACAAGCCCCTACATAGCTACGCTGGTGAAAAAGTAAAAATGGACTTTAGTATATGGTGATGCAAAATATCATTTATTTATAACACAAAAGTGATTTTATGCTGAAAAAGTAGTAAAACATGAAAAAAGTATATTTATTTGGTATTCCCATAACCGTATCAACCCACAGAATCAAATTACCATATTACATTTACCACGAGAGGAACCCAATAAAAAATGAAAAACAGTGAGAAGAAAGCAGTTATGGAGGGCACTCACTTATCTTGGCACTGGAAATATCGGCTAAAAATATACAGTAGTTTATTAATTAAAATGTGCAGTAAAAATGTAGATATAGAGAAGAACCGGATCCGGTAATCTCATATAAAAAAATTTATATAGAAAAGTTGGTGTGTGGGAAAAAAAAAAAAAGGGTACAAATGATTATATATCTCCTGACCACACAACAAGGTATTATTATAACAAAGATAATAGATACAGGTCCAGCGGTATTAGTCTCTTTTTTTTATAAAAATCTTTGATATATAGGTACAGACTGTCCAGTTAAAAATGTCTCCAGTGATCCATATATAGTTCTTTTAAATGGGTCCCAAATTATGATGACTCTGGTGAGTTCCTATATGTTGAAGGATGTGTCACCACTAGATAGGGTATTGTATTAATGGTATGGAGGGTGTATTTTCCTCAATAACACAGCCGGTTTTGGCATATATTCAGCACAGCACTAGAGCACACTCTGACAGTAGTGTCAGATAGTAGCGATGAGCGTATCTCCTTATTAGTATAAGTATTGGGTCAGCCGTTAGGTGAATGGCACAGTAAAAAGTGGGTTTTGGCAATTTTCTTAAAAATTTTAATATTTGCTTCTCAACTTCTAAGCCTTCTAACTTCCTGAAAAAATAAAGTGACATTAACAAAATGATGTAAACATAAAGTAGACATTTGGGGAATTTGTGGACTTACCAACCTTTCTCCCAGACCAAAGAAATCCAGCCCATACAACTTTAAACAAAATGATCTCCAGCAACTATGCCTTGCTGAAGCAGCACCATAAAAACCTGGGTGAGATACACAACCTCAGCACACCTCTATCATTCACCACAACATATAAAAACTATATGAATTTGGTATCCCCATAGCCATATTAACCCACAGAATCAAATTATCATATCATATTTACCGCAAGAGGAAACCCATAAAATATTTTTAAAAAAACTGTTACAGAATTGCCATTTTTACCACTTCGTCTTCACAAAAAATGTTATAAAAAGTGATCAAAAAGGCATATGTACCCCGAAATGATACAAACAAAATCTACAGTCCGTCCTGCAAAAACAAGCCCCTACACAGCTACATTGGTGAAAAAATAAAAATGTTATGGCTCCTGAGATGAATTTCTGAAAATTACATGTTAGGGTACTTTCACACTTACGTTGAAGGATTCCGTCAGGCACTTCCGTCAACGGAACTGCCCGACGGATCCATTAAAACGTTTGAAAATGGATTTCATTTGCAAACGGATCCGTTTACAGATCCGTTTGACAATTGCATTGAAATAACGGAGCCGTCTTTCCGTTGTCATCCATAAAAACGGATCCGTTATTTACTATTTTACCATTTTTAAAGGTCTGCGCATTCATAGAGTGGAAGAACTGATCCGTTAATGCGTCAATTTTCAATGTCGGATCCGCCCTTAATACATTTCAATGGAAATTAATGGCGGATCCGTCATTCCGTCAAGTGTTTCTACGTTTTTGGACGGAGATAAGAATGCAACATGCTGCGCTTTTATCTGCGTCAAAAAAACGTGAAAGGACTGAACTGAAGACAAACTGATGCAAACTGAACGGATTGCTTTACATTCAGAATACATTAGGATAAAACTGATCAGTTTTGTTCCGTTATTGATCCCTGAGGACGGGACTCAATGACTGAAAACTTTGATGCTAGTGTGAAAGTACCCTTAGAAAATCCCGCTCTGCCATACCCCCTAACAGCAGTTTACCACCACATATATGGTGTTGCTGTATTCAGAAAAAAATGCATAACAACATGTGGGGTGCAATTTTTCCTGTTACCCCTGGTGAAAATATAAAAAAATTGGGGCTAAAACAACATTATATTAGAAATAAAAGTTTTTCATCTTCACAGCCACATATTTCTAAATTCTATTAAACGCTTGTTGGGTCAAAGCATTCACTTCACCACTAGATTTATTCCTTGAGGGGTGTAGTTTCCAAAATGGGGTTACTTTTTGGGGTTTCTAGGGGTACCTCAGGGTCTCTTCAAATATCTGTCAAATATGACATAGCACCTGAAAACCATTCTAGCAAAATCTGCCCTACGTTAACTATATGGCACTCCTTTCCTGTTGCACCCTGCTGTGTGCCCTTACAGCAGTTTACGACCACATATGGCAGTTTCTGTAAACTGCAGAATCCAGGTAATAAATATTGAAGTTTGTTTGGCTGTTAGCTCTTGCTGTGTTACTGGTAAAATTGATTAAAATGGAAAATCTGCAAAAAAAAATGTTCTTGTGGAACACCTAATGGGTAAACACAGTTTGTAAAATCAGTTTTGAATAACTTCAGGGTTGTAAATTCTAAAATGGGGTAATTTATGGGTGTTTTTTACTATGTAAGCCCCACAAAGTAACTTCATAACTAAACTGGTCCTTAAAAAAGTGGGTTTTGGCAATTTTCTTAAAAATTTTAATATTTGCTTCTCAACTTCTAAGCCTTCTAACTTCCTGAAAAAATAAAGTGACATTAACAAAATGATGTAAACATACAGTAGACATTTGGGGAATGTTATGTAATAACTATTTTATGAAGTATCACTATCTGTCTTAAAGCGGATAAATTATAATTTTGAAAATAGCAAATTTTCCAAATTTTATGCAAATTTTGGATTTTTTTATGCATAAAGGTAAAACGTATCAACTCAGGTTTACCACTAACATGAAGTATGATGTGTCACGGGAAAACAAGCTCAGAATGGCTTGGATAAGTAAAAGCTTTCCATAGGTATTACCAGATAAACTGACACATGTCAGATTTGATAAATGGGGCTCCGGCATTTGGTCCAAACTGGCTGTGGCTTGAATGAATACCATATTTCCTGCATGTTAGGATATAGTGTTTGCAAGAATAATTCTAGCTACGAGTGTCTGCGTCTCTTAGTCCACAGTGGTCCAGCAGTGCCAGACGTCCCTGACTGCTTTCTTAATGAGTCGGCACAGCGCTGATACAGCGAGTGCTTTGCCAGATCAGTGAGAGAAGTGTGTGTCTGCACACATCTCTCTCTCTCTCTCTCTCTCTCTCTCCTTGCCTGACACTGATCTGTGTGAGACCTATGCAGGCTGGAGAGAAGGCTGAATCATTCAGCACATGCAGCAGAGAACTGTGAAACTGAAACAAAAAAAAATACCTCTGGCTGAAGGTCCTCCCCAAGCTATGAGATGAATGCCTTTCATGATGTCACAGATGGGCGGAGCCAGATGGGAAGTGCAAGAAAATGAACAATGCTGCAGTTCCCTTCTGGTCACGCCCACAGATGAGATCATGGAAAGTCTTTGCAGCACACAGCTTTCACCTGGCAGCTTGGGGAGGACCTTCAGCAGGAGGTATTTCTACAGTTGTGTTCAAAATTATTCAACCACCACTGAAATTGAGTGTTTTGGCCAGTTTGACATTGATTTTGATCATTTCAGTCATCTTGTCTACAATTAAATCAAAGAGGCACTTGTAAGTCAGACAAATATAAAATAACATTTATAATGAAATAACCACAAATGTCTTTTCTGTGCTCACATCATTATCAGTTTTATTCAACCCACAAGTGACATTCAATCTTAGTACTTCGTACAACATCCTTTTCCAGTTATAACAGCTTTTAAACGTGAAGCATAGCTTGACACAAGTGTCTTGCAGCGATCTACGGGTATCTTCGCCCATTCTTCATGGGCAAAAGCCTCCAGTTCAGTCACATTCTTAGGCTTGCTCGCTGCAACTGCTTTCTTTAAGTCCCACCAGAGGTTCTCAATCGGATTTAAGTCTGGTGACTGCGATGGCCACTTCAAAATGTTCCAGCCTTTAATCTGCAACCAGAAGCAAAACAGCCCCAAAGCATGATTGACCCCCCGCCATGCTTCACAGTAGGTAAGGTGTTCTTTTCTTCATAGGCCTTGTTCTTCTTCCTCCAAACATAGCGTTGATCCATGGGCCCAAACAGTTCTAATCAGTCCACAGAACACTATCCCAAAACTTTTGTGGTTTGTCCATATGACTTTTGGCATACTGCAGTCGACTCCTCAGCAGTCACACGGGGACTTTTCTCTAATTTGCACTTCAGGTAGCGCACAGCAGTCGAAGTCAGCATCTTCTTTCTGCCACGACCAGGTAGCGTTTCAACAGTGCCCTTTGCCTTGAATTTGCAAATGATGCTTCCTATGGTGTCTCTTTGTATGTTTAACATCTTTGCAATCTTCATATAGCCATTGCCCTTCCTGTGAAGAGAAATCACCTCTTCTCTTGTCTTCCTGGACCATTCTCTTGACTTAACCATGTCTGTAAACACACCAGTAAATGTCTAGAAGGAGCTGAGTATCACATCACTGAGTGTCATTTTAAATCTGCCTAATTGGGGCTTATTATGCTTGATTGCTGCTCCTTGACATCCACAGGTGTTTTCAATACCTGATCGAAAACACTTGAATGAACCTCTGTTCTTAAGAGTGGTAGTCTTTAAGGGGTTGAATAATTGTGTCAATGAAGAAATCACAAAAAAAACATTTAATACTGTATTACAAAAACAATTGATGTCATTTTAGTTGCATTTGGTTCTTTAAAAAGTCCTTGTAAGATTTCATTCTGAACACAATTACAAATGTACACTAAATTCCCTAAAACCCTTTACAGCATTGGGGGTTGAATAATTTTGAACACAACTGTATACTTATTACTAAAGATATATCCTTTTCCTATTTGTAAAGATATACCCTACAGGTATGTCTATAACTCAAAATGTACCCTATGTCTATGTGTGTGTTGCAGGGCTGTGTGTGTATATGAGTGTATGTAGCAGGGCTGTGTGTGTATGTTGCCTTGCTGTCTTTGTGTGTATGTAATACAGCTGTGCTTTTTGAGTGCATGTAGCAGACCTGTGTTTGTTGTTTGCATGTAGTAGAGCTGTGTGTATTGCTTGCATATTGCAGAGCTGTGTTTGTCAGCAGTGTTGAGCGTGAATATTCGAATTGCGAATTTTAATCCCGTATATCGCCACTTTGAGAATTCGCAAATATTTAGAATATAGTGCCCTATATTCATATGCGCGAATAGTGTTGATTGCGAATATTCTAATTGCGAATTTATCTTGAATATAATCACTTAGCAACATCCCTAGCAACCAACAGGAAAGTTGCCTACCCCTTAGTGTTAATCACGAATATTCTAATCGCAAATTTTATCGCAAATATATTACATTGCCAATTTTCGCAATCAAGTAAATAATGACTGGGGATCATGAATTCTCGAATTTGCAAATTTATGGCGAGTATTCGGCCAAAAATGCCGCTCGTCACTATTTATCAGGTGTGTATGCAATAGTGCTATTAGCCCCCCCAACCCCCCCCCCCCCCCCCCACACACACACACACACACTTCATTAAATTACCAGGGAAGCTTTAATAAGTAGAAGTCATTTTTCTGACTTGTTTCTTGCCTAAACCTGTGGTGTCTTATCGTCCAATGCGTCTTCTAGTGCGGAAAATACGGTATTCAATTTGTAGGATAACCTCTTTAACGTTTGCTGCAATTATGCATTCAACGTGTTAAGAAGTTAATTATTTCTACATCTTTACAAGCTATATAGTGTATAAAAATACAGTGAAAACCCCTTTGAGATAAACACCCAAAACTTGAAAAATTATTTTCTAGAGGGGTTGTCCTCTTAAAGAACAGACCAATGTACATAAGATATGAGTGAATTTAAAATGTGTGACATAAAATGCAGTCTAGTTAAAAGGGTGATCTTCTAAAAGAGGTGTTTTTTTTTTTTTGGGAGAGGTTTCACTGTTATTTACCTTCTAAATTAAAGGGCATCTGTCAGCAGATTTGTACCTATAAAACTGGCTGACATGTTGCATTTGGCAGCTGAAGGCATCTGTGTTGGTCCTATTTTCATATATGCACCTGCATTACTGAGAAAAATGATGTTTTAATATATGCAAATGAGCCTATAGGAGAGACGAGGGTGTTGTCATTACACCTAGAGGCTGAGCTTTCTCTGCAACTGCTGTACCCTCTGAACTTTGACAAGACCAAGCAGTGAAAACATTAATATGCCTGGCCCCGCCCGTCAATTAAAGTGCAGAAGGTGTGGCAGTGAACAGAGCCTCTAGGTGTAACAGCAACGCCCCTTTTTCTCCTAGAGGCTCATTTGCATATACTAATACATCATTTTTCTCAGCAATGCGGACACATATGAACATGGGACCAACACAGATGTCTTCAGCTGCCAAGCACATATGCAACATGTCAACCAGTTTTATAGGTACGGATCTTCTGATGCCCTTTAATATATGCAAATGCTCCTCTAGAAGTGATGTGGATGTTGGCATTCTTCTTAGGCTACTTTTACATTAGCGTTTTGGCTTTCCGTTTTTGAGATCCTTCATGGGCTCTCAGAAGCGGTCCAAAACGGATCAGTTTTGCCCTAATGCATTTGGAATGGAAAAGGATCCTCTCAGAATTCATCAGTTTGCCTCCGTTCAGTCACTATTCCGCTCTGGAGGTGGACACCAAAACGCTGCCTGCAGCGTTTTTCTGTCCGCCATGTGGTGCGAAGCAAGGCGGATCTGTCCTGACACACAATGTAAGTCAATGGGGTCAGATCCGTTTTACCTAACACAATAGAAAACGGATCCATCCCCCATTGACTTTCAATGGTGTTCATGATCATGACGGATTCGTCATGGCCATAGAAGACATAATACAACCAGATCCGTTCATGACGTATGCATGCGGTTGTATTATTGTAACGGAAGCGTTTTTGAAGATCTATGATGGATCCGCAAAAAACGCTAATATGAAAGTAGCCTTAGAGGTTCGGCTCTCTGCAACTGCTGTGACCTCTGGACTTTGATTGACAGGGTCAGGGAGTATAAACATGAGCATGCCTGCCCTGACTTCTCCTAAAGTCACCATGCACTTTAGTAGCTGATGCAGGTGCAGTACAGGAAAGAAGCTCTCTGGCAGTTCTCTTGTGTATTGTGAGCCTCTTTCCTGTACTGCATCTGTGCCAGATACTGAATATAGGACTCAGCCTTATTGTACCCTAAGGACTCGGCCATTTTATGCAAATCGGACCAGTGTCACTTTATGTGGTGATAACTTTTAAACGTTTTTACTTATCCAGGCTATTCTGAGCTTGTTTTTTCATCACATATTGTACTTCATGACAGTGGCAAAATGGAGTTGAAAAATTTCATTTTTATTTATAAAAAAATACCAAATTTACCAAAAATTTTGAAAAATGTGCAATTTTACAAGTTTCAATTTCCCTACTTCTATGATACATATTAATACCGCCAAAAAAGTTATTGATTTACATTCCCCATATATCTACTTCATGTATCGATCATTTTGGGAACGCCATTTCATTTTTTGGGGATGTTACAAGGCTTAGAAGTTTAGAAGCAAATCTAGAAATTTTTCAGAAATTTTCAAAAACCCACTTTTTAGGGACCAGTTCAGGTCTGAAGTCACTTTGGGAGGCTTACATAATAGAAACCACCCAAAAATGACCCAATTTTTTGGAAAATTTTCCATTTTAATCAATTTTTCCAGTAACAAAGCAAGGGTTAACAGCCAAACAAAACTCAATATTTATTGCCCTGATTCTGTAGTTTGCAGAAACACCCCATATGTGGCCTTAAAATGCTGTATGGCTGAATGGCAGGGCGCCGAATGAAGTGAACGCCATATGGTTTTTGGAAGGCGGATTTTGCAGGATTGGATTTTTGACAACATGTCCCATTTAAAGCCCTCGATGCACCCCTAGAGTAGTAACTCCATAAAAGTGACTCCATTTAAGAAACTTCACCCATCAAGGTATTTAAACCTGGTTTTACAAACGTTGTTAACCCTTTGGGTGTTCCACAAGACTTATTCGCAAATGGAGATGAAATTTTAGAATTTCTATTTTTTGTTACCTTGCCTCAAAAAAAGTGTAATATAGAGAAACCAAAAATCATATTTTCCCTAAAATAATGCAAACAAAACTGCCACCTTATCCCGTAGTTTCCAAAATGGGGTCACTTTTTTGGAGTTTCTATTGTAGGGGTGCATCAGGGGGGCTTCAAATGGGACATAGTGTCAAAAAACCAGTCCAGCAAAATCTGTCTTCCAAAAGCCATATGGCGTTCCCTTCCTTCTACGCCCTGTCGTTTGGGCATACATCAGTTTACAACCATGTATGGGGTGTTTCTGCAAACTAGAGAATCAAATCAGGGAAATAAATATTGAGTTTTGTTTGGCTGTTAACCCTTGCTTTGTTACTGGAAAAATTGATTAAAATGGAAAATTTGCAAAAAAAATAGATGTTTTGGGAACGTTTTTTTTTTGTTTACATCGTTGAACTGACAGGTTAGATTGTGTGCTATTTCTATAGAATTACTGAAGAAGAAAAACACCTGAGTATCAATTGCCAAAATAAATTAACTTTATTGAATAGAAATATTAAAATACATGTACATAATGCACAGGAAGGTGGCAATGGAAAAGCGCCACCCTGGACTACAGCGCCATCGTATACAGAGCTATTGCACAAGAACCCCTATGTAATTGTTCTAAGTATAAACATGCGAGACTAATGATTGCCACTGCCTTGTCCGCATATCCAAGTGACCATCTCCGACCTGCACCCCTGCATATGGGGACAATCATACAAGCATGGACAAAACATCAGGGGAATAAACAGTCTTACCGAGTGACGGATGGAGCCAAGAGAGACCAGGGTGGCGCTACCCCTATTTCTATAGAGCAGGTTGTTACAGAAGCGACAATACTAAATATGACTACTCTTTGGGTTTTTTTGTTTTAGTTTTTCATAACAAAGCATTTTTGACAAAAAATATTTTTTAGTGTCACCACATTCTGAAAGCCATATTTTTTATTTTTATTTTTTAGGCGACTGTCTTATGTAGGGACTCATTTTTTGCGGGATGAGATGATAGTTTGATTGGCACTATCTTGGGGGGCATATGACATTTTGGTCGCTTGCTATTACACTTTTTGTGATGTAAGGTGACAAAAATGACTTTTGACACGGTATTAATGTAATTTTTCATTCTGTGTTCACCTGAGGGGTTTGGTCATGTGTTATTTTTATAGAGCCGGTTGTCACGGACGCGGCGATACATAATATGTATACTTTTTTATATTTATTTAAGTTTTACACAATAATATTATTTTTGAAACAAAAAAAATCATGTTTTAATGTCTCTATAGTCTGGGAGCCATATTTTTTATTTTTGGGGGAGACTGTCTTATGTAGGGTATCATTTTTTGCGGTATGAGATGACGGTTTGATTGGCAATATTTTTGGGTGCATTGGGAGCACTTTTTGCTCGCTTGCTATTACAGTTTTTGAGATGTATGGGGACAAAAAATGTATTTTTACATTGTTTTTATTTTTATTTTTTTACGGTATTTACCTGAGAGGTTATATCATGTGATATTATTAGAGAGCAGGTTTTTACGGATGCGGCGATACCTAATATGTATACTTTTTTAACTTTTTTTTTACTTTAACACAATAACAGCATTGTAGAAAAAAAATTATGTTTTAGGGTCTCTATAGTCTGAGAGCCATATTTTTTTATTTTTTTTGACGATTGTCCTATGTAGGGGCTCACTTTTTGCGGGATAAGATGGCAGTTTGATTGCTACTAATTTGAGAGGCATACACCTTTTTGATCGCTTGTTATTACACTTTTTGTGATGTAAGGTGACAAAAAATGGCCCTTTTTTATTTTTTACGGTATTTGCGTGAGGGGTTAGGTCATGTGATATGTTTATAGATCAGGGTTTTACGGACGAGGTGATACCTAATATGTGTAGGGTATTTTATTTTTTTAATTTTTATTCAGTGATATGTGTTTTTTTATTTAAACTTTTTTAAAAAAAAAATTTGGGACCCAGACCCACTTGGTTCTTGTAGATCCAGTGGATCTGGTGTCTATATAATATAGTACAGTACACTATACAGTGTACTGTACTGTATTTTTTTTACTGTACATAGTCTAAGCAGACTTCTGCCTTTAGCACAAGTCTGCTTAGGCTTTCAGCACCATGGAGAGGAGGATGCTTCTGAAAGCGTCCTGCTGCTGTGGTAACCATCACCAGCTGCCAGAACTGAGCAGAGGGTGATGGGGAGGGAGGGAAGGGGGCCCCCTCCCTCTGCGATCCCATCCTGTCGGGGGCCTGCAAAGGCAAAGCAACCCCCAATGGGAGATGGAGGGAGCTCCCTCCCTGTTAACCACTTTCATACCGCAGTCTGTACGGACCGCGGTATGGAAGGGGTTAAACGGCTGGCTTCTGAACAAGCACAGATGCCAGCCAATTCTATCAGAGTGTCAGAAATGTGCTGACGCTCTGATAGATCCACTAGACACCAGGGAATATTACAGAGGAGGCGGGCGGGGGATCGCAAATGCGATCCCGCCCCCTGCACCGCCCGCCTCCCTCCGCCTGCAACCAGCACCCCCTGCACCCCCGCAGCCATAATATGATTGGGGGCTGCAAGGGGGGTTAAAATTAAACACTTTGGGGGCATTAACTCTTTGATCCCCGCAGTCACAGACCGCAGGGATCAGAGATCGCGAAAAGCGCTGCAAACCACAGGTCTGAATTGACCTGCGGTTTGCAGCGATCGCCGATATGGGGGATCACAGGACCCCCCTGGGCATTGTAACAAGGTACCTGCTGAATGATTTCAGCAGGTACCTTATTCCGATCACTGCAGGCTGAGCAGCAGTGATCGGAACTATTCATGACGTAACGGTACGTCATGGGTCCTTAAGGACTCGGGAACCATGACGTACCGGTACGTCATGCGTCCTTAAGGGGTTAAAAAAAAATTCTCAGCAATGCCGGCACAAATGAACATGAAACCAGCACATTTGTCTTCAGCTGCCAAGCGCACATGTAACAGGTCAGCCAGTGTCATAGGTACAAATCTGCTGACAGATGTCCTTTAAAAGATTTGTGTAATTGTACCTTAGAGCACCAATTTACAATATAGGTTGTTTTTTTAAAGACTTTTTTTATTTATTTTAATATATGTTTGTAATTTACATTTACATCTTAATATTCAAGAATGTGCAGATCTTGTAAGAGGAAACCAATTGTACAATACTAGCAGATGACACTCATGACTATCCGCACATCCATATCCTAGTGCGAAAGTTCCCATCAATGTTTGCCAATGTCTTATAGGAAAAACTTTATTTACAAAAATGCATCCCAGCAGGAGGGTCAAAACCATGTCTGTAAAAAGATCGGCAATGGTCTCAGTGGGATATGAGGTCCTAGAGGCGTAGGCTCTGAAAATACTTATTCTTGAAAATTCCATTCCATGAGTTTTCATTAATTGTTTGTATCCATGACAATAATTACATAGCTTCATAGTTATTTTGGTAAAAAATGTCAAGTTCAACTGGAGGGGAGTGGGAGTATCAGGAAATAATTAAAAATAAAACAAATGTCATGGGGTGTTAAGAACACTGTGCGGTTTGTGCATCGCTGCATAAGCAAACTTAAATCAGTGCTTATGAGGGACAAGTTGTATTTTTTAATGGCACCACATTAGACTACAGTACATATAATTTATTGATTAAAAGTGATTTTCCTTTGATCTTTGATTAATATTAATATTAAGCTGTTAGCAAAAATCTTGCCCACCAGATTAAAAAGGGTAATGCCTTTTTTTTGTAATTAATGACCAATGGGGATTTATGGAATGTAAAAAAAGTCAATCTAAAGAGGTTGTACTTGAACCTTTAAGTACAGCCATGAAATCCAGGGGAAAGCTCTATTTTTGGCCTTGGATGCTTCCAAGGTTAAATGGCCTTTTCTTTGGAAAGTTTTAAGTAAAATGGGCTTTGGACCTAATGCTAAATAGATTAGGTTACTATATTCAGGGTCCGGGGCACGGCTTTTGGTTAATGAGGAGATAATCTGAATATTTTTTTCATTCATCGAAGAACTAGACAGGGTTGTTCGCTTTCCCCACTACCCTTTGCTCTAGTTATGGAGTCACTTGTGGCATCTATCACAGGACCAAGAGTAGTGGGGTTTGATTATGGGGAGTAAGTAAGGGTACTTTCACACTTGCGTTGGTGCGGATCCGTCTGTTTATTTGCACAGACGGATCCGCACCTCTAATGCAAACGTTTGTATCCGTTCAGAACGGATCCGTTTGCATTAGCTTTAAAGAAAAATGACAAAGTCCAAAACGGATCCGTTTTGAATTACATTGAAAGTCAATGGGGAACGGATCCGTTTTCAAATGCACCATATTGTGTCACTGACAACGGATCCGTCCCCATTGACTTACATTGTAAAAAAAAACGGATCCGTTAGGCTCCGCCTCTTCAGACGGACACCAAAATGCTGCATGCTGCGTTTTGGTGTCCGCCTCCAAAACGGAATAGAGGCGGAACGGAGCCGAACTGATGCATTCTGAACGGATCCTTATCCATTCAGAATGCATTGGGGCTTAACTGATCCGTTTTGGACCGTTTGTGAGAGCCCTGAAACGGATCTCACGAACGGAATCCAAAACGCTAGTGTGAAAGTAGCCTAACGGAAACATTTTTGTTATCCTTCCCATATTTTCTTTATTAAATTTCTTTAAAAAATCTCACATATACAAACAAATATCAAAGTCGCAATTTAAGAACAGATGCATACAAAAATGCACATCAAGATCCACTATATATTTTCCTTACAGTTACAGTATTTTCTGGGTATTTCCTTACTAGAGGGAGAGTAGAACAGATAGGAGAATAAGGAAGAGTATCAAAGATTCTCAATCTTAAATATTGGTCATTGCTATCAATTCTCAATTTCTTCATTCCCATATCATACCTTTAAACTAAATTTGCTATCTTTATACCCTCTATAATATCATATCAAACCCCTTCCCCAAATAGAAGTGCAGAAGAGCCTCTTAAGCCTTGGGAGCACATTGCTCCCAGGGAAAGCCACCTCAGATGTCGTGGTTACAACTGACCTTGGGATATGAGTGGCTGAAGTCCTGAAATTAACATTACTGATTGCAGACATTGGCTACAGTTGTCTGCTATGTAAAACAGCAGAAACCCAGCCGCATTCTTGCCCACTCCACTCAGGAGTATACGCAATCTTGAAAGACCTGACTTCCACCATACATGCACAGCAGAGGATGGGAAGATTTAATCATGGCATTATTTATTTAACAAAAACTAGGCCGAAATGAAGAAGCTGTGAACACCCTTACTGCTCCCATAGT
This sequence comes from Bufotes viridis, assembly GCA_033119425.1. Classification (NCBI taxonomy): domain Eukaryota; kingdom Metazoa; phylum Chordata; class Amphibia; order Anura; family Bufonidae; genus Bufotes; species Bufotes viridis. The sequence continues at coordinate 310,761,437 of CM065593.1, read as the reverse complement.
TATTAAGGGGGTCATTTATAAAATCGGAGTATCTAATGCCAGTATAAATGTAAGACAGCTTCCTTTGTGCCTTACATTTAGACCATTTTGTATGCCTAAAACAGGCTCAGAAAATGATAAATGAGATGGGGCGTCCGGCCCTTCCCATCCATGCCACACCCACTTTTTTAGACCTGCTGTGAGCGGGATAAGTTTCAGATCCTAATATAGGTGTATTTCTGGATAGTAAATGACCCCCTAAGAGTTTAGATAGCAGCCAGATGTTGTCCTTGATTAATTGATCATCAGCAAGTGTGACCACTTCTATAAAAACAGAAGTTTTGTCAGTTTGCTGGTCTGGAGCATTTAGACATGTGTCAAGACAATGCCAAGAAGTAAAGACATCAGAATGATTTTAGAGCAGCAATTGTTGCTGCCTATTAATCTGAGAAGGGTTATAAGTTGAAAACATTAAAAACAGTTGACAATTTTCCCAAGAGTGGACATCCCAGAAAATTCACCGCAAGGTCAGACATGTGAAATGCCCAGAGAAATTGCAAAAACCCAAGAGCTACATGTAAGACTCTACCAGCCTCAGTTAGCTTGTTAAATGTTCAAGTTCATGACAATACAATTATAAAAAAAAGTTTGTCAACAATCAAAGACAGCAGATCCACATACAGTTCAAACCAGAAGTTTACATACACTATATAAAAATACACATACAGTATGCATGTTTTTCTCAATGTCTGACGTGAAATCAGAATAAACCTTTCCTGTTTTTTGATCAATTTGGATTACCATAATTATTATTATTTGCTAAATGCTAGAATAATGAGAGAGAGAAAATGTTTTAAGGCATTTCTATTACTTTCTGCAAAGTCAAAAGTTTACGTACATTTCATTAGTATTTGGTGCCAGAAAAAGAAGAGACGGTGCTGGGAGGAGAAGTCGTGAGATCACCAGAGGGACCCTGTTCACCATAAAAAAAAAAGGAAACCCGCATAGAGGCGCCAGATCCCTGAATTAATTGTGCTAGTCCCCAAAGGGTACAATTTGAGGTTTAAAATCAATACTCCAGTGTAAATAATGGGGGGGGGGGTAGTCACCAGGATAAGCTCAAGACACCTGTGACTTTAAACCCCACCGGCCAGGATCGCATATAGTACTCTTAGTGACTGAACGCAGCCCACACAATACAGCTTCTGGTCAATCGCTTTATTGGTAATATGTGGCCCGATGTGTTTCGGGGTTCTAGAACCTCCTTTTTCAGGAGAAATAAAATGAGAAAACAAAAAATTACAGTCATGACAAAAATTAAAAAAGGGAGGTTGGGCAATAGAATTAAATTAACAAATTAAATTATAAAAATCACAGAAAAAAATGCACCAAACGGATATGCCACTGACTATACTAGCTAGTCAAACAAGCAGATATTAAAAGCTGAGACTGTTTGCCAATATATTCCTGTCAGGAACACATCGGAGCCCCTCATGCACCACGTCACGGTGTGAACACGGTCTGAAGATGTGAACACGGTCTGAAGGTGATGAAATACTGCTCACAGCCAAGCTTCCACACAACCACATAGCAGGACAACTAATGCAATGTGAATAAAGCAAGACTGCAAGCCACACCCATATCAGACCGTGTGATGGCGGCTACCAGGTGCAAAAGAATGTTAAATGCCAGATGAAGGCACATTTAATACATATGGAACAAAAATCACAGAAATATAGTGGCCAATATGGGGGAACTGCTCAGACCCCAAACACTGTAGCGTGTTTCTCATTGGGGTAGCAGTCCCACCTCATGTGGACCGCAGCAAACGGCCATCCCCAGCAAAAATTGCGTACAATGGAGGATGCCGGCGCGGACCACATGCACCACAAAGGCATCCTACACAAAACGGAGCATTGTGCGGATGAAATATATTGGCAAACAGTCTCAGCTTTTAATATCTGCTTGTTTGACTAGCTAGTATAGTGAGTGGCATATCCGTTTGGTGCATTTTTTTCTGTGATTTTTATATTTATATATTTCATCCGCAAAATGCTCCGTTTTGTGTAGGATGCCTTTGTGGTGCATGTGGTTCGCGCCAGCATCCTCCATTGTACGCAATTTTTGCTGGGGATGGATGTTTGCTGCGGTCCACATGCGGTGGGACTGCTCCCCCAATGACAAACACGCTACAGTGTTTGGGGTCTGAGCAGTTCCCCCATATTGGCCACTATATTTCTGTGATTTTTGTAACAAATTAAATTAGGTCAAAATATTAATTGATATCGCTAGAACTTGATAAATATTATAAAAAATACTATACAATAGGTATTATAAATGCTAGTATTATGAACAAATATATAAAACAATCCATATACAAATTGAAATGAATTCATATAAAAATTATGATAAATTCATGCAAAAAATAATGATAAATTCATACACAAAATAATTACAAATTCATACAAAAAACTATGATAAATTCATACAAAAAAAACTCAACTGCATGTATTATATGGTGAATTCATCTATGGATAATGCAACCTCAAATATATTGAGATAATAACCCTATTATAAAATGTATTAAGAAGAGAACCCTACATATAAAAACCCTATTTAAAAAATGGCCAGTCATAAAATATTGACCATTACATATCTTCAAGAGCGTGTAGGAGAAAGATGAGACCAGTAAATAGAGGCCTTATGTTGTATGCTCTTTGCCAGGGTATTTAAACGCTGCACATGTCTCAGCTTGTGGGTGGAAGGGGACCTCCCACTTCTGGTTTATTCTATTTAACCACATCAAAATTAAAATATATGGAAAGTAGAGTTTGTTTTTATATATAATTTGAGGCTAAGATGTATCTATCCCCTGTTTTGGACCTCCAGGGGGGACTCCTCGGTCTATATTTATGTTAATGATCGGTGGTGCGTTCTACTGTGGAACGCAACTCCATTTACTTCCGGTTGGCGCGCTCCTAATGTTGTGGCCGGCGCTGTAGCATCAGCTGCCGTGTTCCTACGTAACAGAGGGAAGACGATGCGCTCCAACGTGAAGCGCATCACCCCACATGCTGATGTAACGTTACATTTCCCTACTTCGTGAGATTTCCCTACCGGTCACACCGGAAATGAAATGAGGAGGCGTTCCTGAGTTGTGACGATCTGCGCATGCGCAAAATGACAGTTTAGGGAAAATCTTAGCAGAGTTCAGCTGCACACTGGAACACTGCGCATGCACCGGAGAGCCTAAGTAGGGAAATATTACGGCCCAGTGCGCAAGCGCGGCTAACTCCAGAACATCCATCCGATCTCTGCGCCTGCGCAGTGTGGGGGTAGTGAAAAATTACGGCCCAGTGTGCAAGCGCCGAGGGGAGATCTAATGGCCATTTTTTCTGTTAAATAAATAAATATCAAATAAATAATAAATAATATAATAATAATATAAATAATACATAAATATAGTAATAAATATAAATAATATTAGAATATTAATATTATAAAAATATAATAAATATAAATAGACGCTCTTGAAGGTATGTAATGGACAATATTTTATGATTGTCCATTTTTTATATAGGGTTTTCTATGTAGGGTTGTCTTCCTAATAAATTTTATATATAGGGTTATTTTCTCAATATATTTGAGGTTGCATTATCCATAGATGAATTCACCATATAATACATGCAGTTGATTTTTTGTATGAATTTATCATTGTTTTTTGTATGAATTTATCATTATTTTTTGTATGAATTTATCATTATTGTGTCTTGAGCTTATCCTGGTGACTAAGCCACCCCGAAGTGAGTGTATCTCTTTGTATTTCTGAAATCTTCAGTTATTTACGATGGAGCATTGACTTTAAACCTCATATTGTACCTATGGGATTCTCCTGTGAACAGACCCCTTTGGGAACTGGCACAATTAATTCAGGCATCTGGCGCCTCTATACTGGTTTCCTTTTTTTTTTTGATGGTGAACAGGATCCCTCTGGTGGTCTCACCACTTCTCCTCCCAGCACCATCTCTTCGTTTTCTGGCTTCTTATAGATGGGTGAGGAACCGTCCTACCCATAGAAACACCTGTGCTGCCTTCCTTTAATTCTACTGTATCTTCACACGGACATTAGTTTGTTACAATCTTTGCCTAAATTCTGAATCTCCATCCCTTGGCGCCTGAACTAGTCTCTATCTTGGGTACTCTCCTTCTTGACCTGCTCCATTTAGTTGGACCACTAGTCGTTTCTGCACCGTAATCCTCTGTTGTAATCCATTAGTATTTGGTACCATTGCCCTTAAACTGTATGTCTTGGGTCAAACGTTTTGGATATCCTTCCACAAGCTTCTCACAATAGTTGGTCGGAATTTGGGCTCATTCCTCCTGACAAAACTGGTGTAACTGAGCCATGTTTGTTGGTCGCCTTGCTCGCACCTGCCTTTTCAGCTTTTCCCATACATTTTCAATAGGTCTGAGATCAGAGCTTTGTGATGGCCACTCCAAAACATTGACTTTTATCCTTAAGCCACTTTGTAACCAGTTTGGCAGTATGCTTTGGGTCATTGTCCATTTGGAAGACCCATTTCCACCCAAGCTTTAACTTCCTGGCTGATGTCTTGAGATGTTGCTTCAGTATTTCCACATAATCTTCTTTGTTTTTTTGCATGATGCTATCTATTTTGTGAAGTGCACTAGTCCCTCGTGCAGCAAAACAACCCCACAACATGATGCTGCCACCCCCGTGTTTCACAGTTGGGATGGTGTTCTTAGGCTTCCAAGCTTCTCCCTTTTTCCTCCAAACGTAATGATGGTCATTATGGCCAAAAAGTTCAATTATAGTTTAGTTAGACCACAGGACATGTCTCCAAAAATGTAGGTCTTTGTTCCTGTGTGCATTTGCAAACATTAATCTGGCTTTTTTATGTTTCTTTTGGAGTAATGGCTTCATCCTGGCAGAGTGGCCTTTCAGCCCATGTTGATACAGTACTTGTTTCACTGTGGATATTGACACAATCTTACCAGCTTCCATCATCATCTTCACATGGTTTTTTGCTTTTGTTCTTGGGTTGATATGCACATGTCGGACCAAAGCACGTTCATCTCTAGGGCACAGAACCCATCTCCTTCCTGAGTGGTATGATGCCTGGACATTTCCATCTTGTTTGTATTTGTGTATAATTGTTTGTACAGATGAACGAGGCACCTTCAGGTATCCTGAAATTGCACCCAAGGTTAAGCCAGACTTGTGCAAGTCTACAATTTTTTTCCTGATATCTTGGCTGATTTCTTTAGACTTTCCCATGATGGTACACAAAGAAGCAGTGTGTTTCAGGTGTGCATTTAAATACATCCACAGGTGTGACCCTAATTAACTCAGATGTTTCCCACAAACCTAACAGAAGCTTCCAAACACATTACATTATCATATGGGCAGTCCAGAATTGTTTAAAGGCATAGTAATCTTAGTGTATCTAAACTTTTGACATTGCAGAAAGTAATAAAAATGCCTTAAAACATTCTCTCTCTCATTATTCTGGAATTTGGCAAATAATAATAATAATTATGGCAATCCTAATTGACCAAAAACAGGAAAAGTTTATTCTGATTTCATGTTAGCTGTTGAGAAAAACATGCATATGTGTCTTTTTATATAGTGTATGTAAACTTATGATTTCAACTGTAAATACCTCAACTGTCAAGCATGCTTGTGAAGGGGTGATGATTTGGGCTTGTTTTGCAGCCACAGGACCTGGTCATTGAGCTGACCACAAACTCCTTTGTATGCAAATATTCTAGTGTTAAATGAGAGGCCTTCTATCCAACAGCTAAATCTGGGCTCAATTAATGCTATAGGACACTGATCCCAAGCATGTCAGCATGGCTGAAAAATAAAAGAATCAAGGTGTTGCAATAACCCAGTCACATTCCAGACCTCAACCCAGTTGAAATGCTGTGGTGAGTGATTAAGAGAGATGTGCATAAACAGATGCCCACAAACCCTAATGAACTAGAGCCAGATTGTAAAGTAGAGTGGGCAAAATTCCTCCAGAAGGATTTGAAAGAAACCATTTTTGTTGAATAAATTAGAAAATGGTAGAATCATATGTTTGTTTGTTTGTTTGTTGTTCATCTGAGGTTGTATTTACCTAATTTTAAGAAGTAAGGACTAGATTTTTTTGTATGTCTTGATACATAAAACCATAAAATTGAAAGAGGGTGCACTTTATTTTTCTCACAACTGTATACAATGCTGTTTGCCTCATTCACTGCCTTTGTGTCAATGTTATCACCAACCTATGTGTCAACCATTGAAATCGTAAAAATAGGAGGAAAGAATGAACTTTAAATTAACAGTAACAGATCTGTAACAGCCCCATTAGATTGCTTAATGTTAGAGAAGTACGATCGCCAACAGACGATAAACACATCAATTAGTTTTCATCTGCAGCAGCCTTTTAATCAGGTCTAAAGATCCAGAACATCATGTAGGGTAGGGGCGTAGCTAGAACTAACTGAGCCCCACAGCTAATTTTTGTATGGGCCTCGCCCCAACTTAATTTACAGAGTCATACACGTACTTACCACATACATGGACGCACTCATTACATGCGTTCACCACATACATGGACGCACTCATACATGCGCTCACCACATACATGGATCCACTCATACATGCGCTCAACACATACATGGAGCCACTCATACACGTGCTCACCAGATACACGGACGCACTAATACAGGTGCTCGCCACTTACATGGACGCAAGCATACATGCGCTCACCACACTCATACATGCGCTCACCACATACATGGACACACTCATATGTGCGTTCACCACTTACATGGACACACTCATACATGCGTTCAACACATACATGGACACACTCATACACGCTTTCACCACATACAGTACATGGACACACTTATACACACACTCACCACTTACATGGACGGACTGATACATGCACTCACCACAAACATAGATGCGTTCACCACATACATGGACACACTCATACAGGCGCTTACCACATACATGGACACACTCATACATGCGCTCACCACAAACATGAACACACTCATACATGCATTCACCACATACTTAGACACACTCATACACACACTCACTACATACATGGATGCATTCATACACAGTCACTACATACATGGATGGACTTATACATGAGCTCCTCACATATATAAATAAACATATATATATATATATATATATATATATATATATACACACACACACACACAAACATAGTTATACACCGATTTCTACACACAGACACTTACCTTTCCTGTAGACAGCTGACGTCTGGTCCTCACACGCAGCCTGGAGAAGTAGGTGCCATCACCCTTCTGTGTCATCCAGGGACAGCAGTGGAGGGGTTAATCAGTAACCTACTACTATGGGGGGATCAGAGAACAGGACACAGAGGAGGGGGACAGACATTATAGAGCTCTGTGTGCAGGAGCGACCAGCCTGCTCTACACTAGCTTCATGCTGGGGGTGGGGCTTAATCCCATGATGCTCTGCTATTGGCTGGCAGCAAGTGTTATAGTAAGCTGCCAGCCAATAGAAAACAAAAAGCAGTACTGGCAAGTGCTGTGCCAGTACTGCGGATCCCAGAGGGAGAACGGCCATAGGAGGAGAAGACAGCAATTGCACTCTTTCCTCCTCACTGAGCAAGGACCTTGTATGTAGTACCTGCTTTGGTAAAGTACAACACAGCAGTAGTTAGGGGAAGCCTATAGATCTAATAAAAACATTCAGTACTGCTTCGGGGCCCCTTCTAAACTCGGGCCCCAAAGCAGTCGCTTCCCCTGCTTCCCTGATAGCTACGCCACTGATGTGAGGATCTGATATCGATAATTGTATATCTTCAGTTTTGACAAAAGATGCCAATCAGCCGACAAACAAGAGTTGCTTAATTATCAACTGATCGCCGCAAGATTATACGGGCCAATTAGCTGGAACAATCGTTCCTATAAAAGCTTGTCCCGATAATGGACCCAAAAATCATTCAGTCTAATAGGGCCTTCATATATACTGGACAAAAAATTGCGAACATTCTTTTCATCTTCACATTTTCCAACCAATATTCTTTATTCCTGTTACTTGAGATGATTAAATTATTGCAAATAAGAAAAAGATTTAACAAAATCCCTAGACTGTTGCATTTTAAACTTTTGATATCAATGTTGACATTATGACCACTGTTGGATCATTTCAGACTCCGGCAACTTCAGTTACTGTTAGAGATGAGCGAACATTTAAAAAAAGTCCGTTGTTCGGGGTTCGGGTGGTGGTTAATTGCGCATCCCGTTATGGATTCCACAATAGCGCATATGGAATCCATAAGGGGCGGCTGCCACCAACCCGAACTGTAGAACAGCTGAAGGACCTGGCGTGACGTCACTGTCATGTGATCAGTGCAGGGCGTGGCTCAGCACGGGATTTGATCCCGTGCTAAGCCACGCCCCCTGCACTGATCACATGACAGTGACGTCACGCCAGGTCCTTCAGCTGTTCTACAGTTCGGGTTGGTGGCAGCCGCCCCTTATGGATTCCATATGCGCTATTGTGGAATCCATAACGGGATGCGCAATTAACCACCACCCGAACCCCGAACAACGGACTTTTTTTAAATGTTCGCTCATCTCTAGTTACTGTATATATCTTTTGGCAAGGGCACATAACTTGTACGTGACACTATCCTGTGGCTGAATGCATTACTTCAATATATAAATAAGTGTACCCTTATTTTAACACAGCAATAAATTTGTAGCATGCCACAAATCAATCTGAATTTAAAACCTAATGTAGGCAAAATCAATTACAGCTTCTTTTGACAATTAACAGTACATTACATCACTAAAGCACACAGACACATCAATTATGGTTTGCATCAAACTAATGCTTATGGCACCTTCTTTTCCTGGGACTGACAGTGGCCAAACTGATAAGTCCACTCTTTTGCTTCAAATCAATAGTAAGCATTATTCATGCACCACGAGATGGGTTAATATCATAAGTTTATTTAATTAATTGTGTTTGATCAAATTAGGTGCGTTCATTAGCCCACTTATCTATGAACCATACATTAATCATCATAATCCTTTTACAAGCTCAGTCGCATGTACTCAGCTCTGACACTAGGAGTGTATTCAAATTACCAGCCGCAGTCATGCAGACCTCCCTGTATAATTAACAGCTAAATGAGCTGCAGTCACTTAAGCCAAAAAGAAAAAAAATGGTCGTAACTATCAAACTCTCAGAAAATGCCATGAGCACATCAAAGGTGAGCACTCCAATGTAATTTAATAACAAGAGGGATTTTCCATGATCTAACAGGAAATGACACTGCCAAATATATTTAATTATTTCAATAATTGCCTATAGGGCGACTACAGAAAATCTCACAATAGTTGGAAAAAAATAGAGGAGATTTAATAATACTGGTGCAACGCGTGAGCCCTGTTCAAGTGATTTCCAAAAGGTTGTACATGGACAGGGGCGTAACTACCATAGCGGCAGACCATGCGACTGCTAAAGGGCCCAGGGCAAGAGGGGGCCTAGTCTTATTTGGGATTATCTCCAGTGGAGAGATGGCCCAATGGTCATTGAAAAGGGTTTTACTCAGAAACCCTTCTGTCCTGTGTGGGGGGCCTGGTTTGATCCTCACTATGGGGCCCCTACTTCTCTATGTATGCCACTGTACATGGCACTGCTTTCCAAAGCAGAAAAGTGGAGGTGACTGCTAATAACTGAGTCCAACTTCATGCATCTCTGAAGCCCAAGCCAATTTTATGTTATTTTTCTGCCTATATTTTTCAATATGCTGATGAAAACTGAAACTAATAAATCTGCTGTAGCCTAAAGTATATCCCTCAAGTTCATATATTATTTTTTTCCTGGACAATCATTGGATGTTGAAAATATTGAAACAATATACAGAACTTCAGATCATAACTCTTTGAAAAAAATAGTCAATGGCTCTAGAGGACCCAAACTGTCAACCCAAAATAAGAAATAAATTAAAAAAATAGTCAATGGCTCTAGAGGACCCAAACTGTCAACCCAAAATAAAAAAATAAAAAAACAGACAAAAATGAGTAGATACAGAATAAAGATACAGCAAGTTCTTCCATTTAGAAGACAGAAATACCTTTCTATGCAGAGAACAGGAGCTTCTGCAGGGTCCCGTACAGTACACATGCAGTAGCATAACAGAAAATGCAGCCGTCCTCATCTGGTGTCCAAAGGAGGAGCTCATTCTAGCAGAGGTAAAAAGCAGTACAGAACATGTACTACAGTAATGTACTGTAGAGAAGCGCTACTAGACAACCGATCACTACATGCAGGTCAGTAATACAGGTTTTTTACCAATGAAATATGCACACTGATTGGTTCAGTCTTCCAGACAATCACATGTACTGTAGTCATATATCACAGATCCCAAAGTGTATGGAGCACTGTATTCAATGTATGTTGAAAATATTGTGTAATGCCTCAGAGGTGCATTACCACTTTTACACCCTGCCACTATCTCCTATGGTTAACCTAATGTCATCTATGAATTCATTTCCAGTTCCTGCACAATGTATATTCATAATCTTGTTATGTAACTGTTATGTTAATGTAATATGCCTGGTTCACCAGCAGATGGCAGCATAAATGGCAGAGCTATCTTACATAGAATGGAGCCTTTCATTCCATTCTGACACCCCCCTCTGCGGTGTGTTGGGTGTTTTCCCACTTGCTGCAGGGAGGGTGAAGTTACTTAGAGGTCAGAGAGGAGAGTACCCCTGTTAGGGGAAAGCAGCAGGAGCATGTCCATGTTGGACAAGCTCTGTTTAGGATAGCTTGGAGCCTCAGACGCCAGGAAGAAAGTTTCCCTGGACAAAGCTAGAGACAGACCAGACTACAAAGTTAAGTACAGTATAAAGAAGAAGCTGAGTTCTATAGCTACCCTGTCAGTACAGCAGATCCAGAGAGCAACAGATGTAGCAGAGAGGAGTTTGCCTGCCACATTTAATGCTAACGCCTGCTGGGAACCAAGACAAAGCTTAAGTACTGTTTCTGATGAACGTTTATTCAAGTAAAGCTGCTGTTTAACTATATACAAGGTCTGGACTCAATTTATTTCATCATCCCCTTCATCAACAATCGCCCTTTTTCATTGATGCGGAGCCAACGCCTAGAGTCCAGAGAATCCAGGTAGGAGCACCTTGACACGTGCATAACACCTTAAGGGACATTTACGCCACAATCACCCACTCTGGCATTCCTACATCTGGGTACCATCTACTACATCACTAAAAGGAGCCCTGTGCTCTTGTTGCTTCACTGCAACTGGCATCATGAAAACAAGTACGTTTTTTTCCTCTTAAAGGGCACTCAGGGGAGGTGATTTTTTCCTCTTAAAGGGCACTCCGGGGAACTTGATGGACCATCATATGTATGTATTATTGCAAGCAGAAAGTAGTTTCGAGTTACAATGGTGCTTGGAAGTTTGTCAACCCTTCAGATTTTTTTACAATTCTGCTTAAATTTTACCTAATACTACATGAGATTTTCCTAAAAGTAGATAATGATAACTAAATACAACAAATTAATCTTAAGAAAAACGATCCAATATCACATGCCTGTGAGTGGCAAAAGTATGTGAACCTTTGCTTTCAATATCTGGTGTGAACCGCTTGTGCAGCAGTAACTGCAATTGTTTTCTTGGAGGCATTTTAGCCTAATCCTCTGTACAAAATAACTTTAACTCTATTATGTTGGTGGGTTTTCTCCCATGAACTACTTACTTCAGGTCCTTCCACAACATTTCTATTGGATTAAGATCAGGACTTTGACATTACAAAACGGAAACTTTATTTTTCTGTAGCCATCGTTTGGTAGAAGCCCGATATGTCACCAGCTCATAACAAACAGACATCATGCTACACAATGCAGCACCAGGCAAGGGGATCATCGGAGCAAGGAAATGCTTGGATGCTCCACTAGTACATGGTAAAGGAGTGAAGGGGAAATTATATCCAGGTTCAGCTCTGAACCCAGACAACTACTTTAAGACTCATCTCAAGGACAAATGTTCTGATATTTCTCTTTAGAATGTGTTGGTTCAGAGCAGCAAAATAATTCCAAACCATGATACTACCACTGCTATGTTTCACAAATAGGATGTTTTTATGCAGGAATGCAGTGTTTTCCTTTCTCTAAACATAACGCTTCTGAATCTGATTTAAACCAAAAAGTTCTATTTTGGTCTCATCCATCCACAAAACATTGTTCCAATAGCCTTCTGGCTTGTCTAAAAAATGAAGCCAGAAGACCTTTAGCAAACTGAAAATGGTCTTTGAAATTTCACAAACTGAAAATGGGCAGCAATATTCCTTTTTGAGAGCAGCAACTTTATCCTTGGAACACTGCCATGCGCATCATTGTTGTTTACGGTCCTTCTGATGGTGGATTCATCAACATTAGCTTATCGGCCGAATAAGACATACATAAAATACAATTTATCTCTAAACAGGTAACATTTTCCTACTAAACACTTTATGTAGTGATTAAAGATAAACAAATTGATTCTAAATTAATTAAGTTGGGGGCTGCAAGCCATTATTGCTACCCACTGAGCCACTGTGGAGGCAGCATGGTTGCTCAGTGGTTAGCACTGGTGCCTTGCTGCGCTCAGGTCCTAGATTTGAATCTGACCAAAGACAACATCGGCATGGAGTTTGCATGGCTTTCCTCCAGGTTTTTTTCCAAAGACATACTGATAGGGAATTTAGATTGTGAGCTCCATTGGGGACAGCAAGAAATGATCAACTCTGTAAAGAGCTGCAAAATATATGTCAGCACTATATGAATGAATAAAATAAATAAATTTGGCTGAAATTTTACAAAAATTCAACTTCCCAAAATATCTAAATATTTTCTGATTTGATTTGAGCGAATCGCTCAAAATATGTCCACCATTTTAAAGATCAGAATACAGGGACAGGAAAGATAAAGAAATACCACATGACCCTGGGCGGTGCCTCTGCCTGGTAGGCTTGCCCAAAATTCTGTCTTTTGAGCAACCGCCTTCAAACTATAAGTACTTGGTCAGTAATTGATCTGTATTGGTAAGGCAAAAAAAAGTGGGTCTAAAACAGAGATGACATGTGAAGAAGGTGTTTTCATGTCTTCTGTATTTTGGACCCACTCCTGCTTTTGGCATCCAAATCATGAGCAAATTCTGAACCAAAACACTGACCATGGAATAGAGGCCTTATAGATACTCCAAAGACAGAAACTATTGTGGTTTTCATTTCTCTGTTCTGACGGATCAGAAGAATGGCAAAGTAAACTCTGAGTGGTGAGGGTGGCAACAGCAAGATGAGTCAATACAGTGGCCCAGTCACAGAGTAGTGAGGGTGGCAACAGTGAGAGGAGTCAACAAGGTGTCCCAGTCACAGAGTGGTGAGGATGGCAACAGCATGAGGAGTAATCATAGTGGCCCAGTCATACAGTGGTGCAGGTGGCAACAGGATTGTGAGTCATCATAGTGGACCAGTCACAGAGTGGTTCGGGTGCCAACAGCATGAGGAGTCATCATAGTGAACCAGTCACAGAATGGTGAGGGTCGCAACAGCATGAGGAGTCATCATAGTGGCCCAGTCACAGAGTGATGTGGTAGCAACAGCATGAGAAGTCGTCATAGTGGCCCAGTCACAGAGTGGTGAGGGTAGCAACAGTATGAGGAGTCATCATAGCAGCCCAGTCACAGAGTGGTGCAGATGGCAACACCATGAGAACACTGCAGTCAGATCATTACTGGTAGAATGATATTGGCTGATGACTCGGGCAGCGGTGTGTGGGAATCCCGGATGATGCTCCACTACTCATTCATCTTTATAAAAGTTAGTCTCTCAACCATTTGTGTCAAAACGCAAGTTCTCTTTGGGGTAACTATGCCCCCCTCTTCTGATGCAATACTACTGGCCAGGCAGTAAAGCTTGTCCAGGGCAAACTGGGCCAGTTGCGTCCACAATTCAAGTTTTGATGCCCAGTAGTGCAGGGGATCTTGAATCTGGGGTGACAGGGTGCAGTCCTTTATGCACCTGCTGGTTGAGATTCTGCTCCATGTCCTGCTGCTGGCTAATTTCGTCAGTAGGCGGGTGAAAAAACGTGCTCATCATAGATGGGATACTCAAGTTACTGCTAACGGAGCTGGTGCTGCTCTTGCCCCCCCTTCAGGAATAATGGTAGTGGAGCGTGAGCGCAGCGGGTCCCCCCGGTCAGACCTTCGTGAGGATGGGCAATGCCGACATAGGCGGCGACCAACTGACTACATAGGATGTCTTAATAGTTCGGTTTATCCTTCCTCTCAGCAGGTGTAAAAAAAAGGCCCCCATTTTTGCCCAGTAGCGAGGGTCTAACAAGGTGGAGAGCCAGTAGTCATCCATCTGCTGAATGGTGATAATGCGGATGTCACTACGCAAGCAACTCAGCATGCATCTAGCCATTGGCCCAAGGGAAATGGAGGGACTTCCTGCTTCCATCTCCACTGCATACTGCAACAGTCTGTCGGGGTCATCTGCCTGGTCTTCCATATCGCCCTCCAGCTCCTCACACTCCTCCTGCTCCTTTCCTGTCACTTGTGCAGATAAACCACCCATTTCTGTATACATTGCTTGTGTGTGAATGTCCTCTTCCTCGTCCTCATCCTCCTCCTACTCTAGTTCGGCCCCCACAGAGCCTGAGCAAATGGCAGGTGTCATGCATGAGCTGCCACTGGCTAACAAAAAAGTTAAACAGGGGAGTACTCCTGTCTGCCTGCATCATCAACAAATTGTTCACATCCTTCCTCAGCTCACATAGTCAGTCCAACATGTGGACGGTGGAGTTCCAACATATGGAAATGTTGCATATGTGGCGATGTTGAGGAACGCTATTCTGCCTTTGCAGCTCAAGAAGGAGTGTTTTGCAAAGTAGAGTAGCTGAAGAGCATGCACAGATTCCTCGCCATTTTCAATATGTCTTGCATTTGGGTGGAAGATTTCTGGAACCGCTTTACAACCAAATTAACCGCTCCAGGACTGCCTAATGCACGGATGCGTTCGGCGGGCTGTCGGGTTATTCTGGGTGGATGCATCGCTGCGTCATCTCTCGAGACGCGAGATGACGCGCTGATGCCGCCGCGCATGCGCAGTGCGCGGCGGTAACAGTTTTAGAAGGAGTTGGTCATCAGCCTGCCAGCCAATAATCAGCGCTGGCAGGCTGGTGACGTTTAGAAAATCGAATCAAAAGCCATCTAACACATTATATTTATAAATATAATGTGTTAAATGGCTTCTGTGCTCTCTGCTGGGTCCTTTTCTTCGGTTGGACCCTGCAGAGAGCACATGTAACAGTGAGTACACCAAACACTATACACTTAGCCCTAGATCACCCCAAATCACCCCAAGTAACCCCTTGATCACCCCTTTCAATTACCTGTCAATCACTAGTGAAAGGGAAAAAAGTGATCAGTGTAAACTGTCACTTTTTTTTTCACTAGTATTGACTGTTAGGTTTAGTTTAGGCCCCTTTGGTAGGTAGTTAGCTTCCGTTAGCGCCCAGTCCACCACACCGCAGTCACTGATTCGCTGATTAGCTTAGCGCTAATCAGCATTTGTACTTTTATAGTATCTGTAAGTGATCAGAACTGATGACAGTCAGATCTATAATAGTAATAGTGTCACCTTAGTTCGCCCCCCAATCAAAACGCAGTGTTTTCCCGATCAGGCCTGATCGGTCGCCCACACGAGCGTTCACCCACGCCCGCCCTGCCGCAGTTAGTGGAATATGAGACTTTGTAAGAAAAAAGAAAAAAATTCAATTTCCGCTCACTTGTGACAAAAAATAAAAACTTCCATGAACTCACTATGCCCATCAGCGAATACCTTAGGGCGTCTACTTTCCGAAATTGGGTCATTTGTGGGGTGTTTCTACTGTCTGGGCATTGTAGTGCCTCAGGAAACATGATTGGTGCTCAGAAAGTCAAAGTGCGGAAATTCACTTTTTTGTACCATAGTTTGTAAACGCTATAACTTTTACCCAAACCAATTAATATACACTTATTGCATTTTTTTTTTATCAAAGACATGTAGAACAATAAATTCTGAGAAAAATTTATATAGAAATGTAGTTTTATTTTAAAAATTTTACAACAGAAAGTGAAAAATGTCATTTTTTTGCAAAAAAATAGGTAATTTTTGATTAATATAAAAAAAAGGCCCCCATTTTTGCCCAGTAGCGAGGGTCTAACAAGGTGGAGAGCCAGTAGTCATCCATCTGCTGAATGGTGATAATGCGGATGTCACTACGCAAGCAACTCAGCATGCATCTAGCCATTGGCCCAAGGGAAATGGAGGGACTTCCTGCTTCCATCTCCACTGCATACTGCAACAGTCTGTCGGGGTCATCTGCCTGGTCTTCCATATCGCCCTCCAGCTCCTCACACTCCTCCTGCTCCTTTCCTGTCACTTGTGCAGATAAACCACCTATTTCTGTATACATTGCTTGTGTGTGAATGTCCTCTTCCTCGTCCTCATCCTCCTCCTACTCTAGTTCGGCCCCCACAGAGCCTGAGCAAATGGCAGGTGTCATGCATGAGCTGCCACTGGCTAACAAAAAAGTTAAACAGGGGAGTACTCCTGTCTGCCTGCATCATCAACAAATTGTTCACATCCTTCCTCAGCTCACATAGTCAGTCCAACATGTGGACGGTGGAGTTCCAACATATGGAAATGTTGCATATGTGGCGATGTTGAGGAACGCTATTCTGCCTTTGCAGCTCAAGAAGGGAGTGTTTTGCAAAGTAGAGTAGCTGAAGAGCATGCACAGATTCCTCGCCATTTTCAATATGTCTTGCATTTGGGTGGAAGATTTCTGGAACCGCTTTACAACCAAATTAACCACTCCAGGACTGCCTAATGCACGGATGCGTTCGGCGGGCTGTCGGGTTATTCTGGGTGGATGCATCGCTGCGTCATCTCTCGAGACGCGAGATGACGCGCTGATGCCGCCGCGCATGCGCAGTGCTGCGGCGGTAACAGTTTTAGAAGGAGTTGGTCATCAGCCTGCCAGCCAATAATCAGCGCTGGCAGGCTGGTGACGTTAGAAAATCGAATCAAAAGCCATCTAACACATTATATTTATAAATATAATGTGTTAAATAGCTTCTGTGCTCTCTGCTGGGTCCTTTTCTTCGGTTGGACCCTGCAGAGAGCACATGTAACAGTGAGTACACCAAACACTATACACTTAGCCCTAGATCACCCCAAATCACCCCAAGTAACCCCTTGATCACCCCTTTCAATTACCTGTCAATCACTAGTGAAAGGGAAAAAAGTGATCAGTGTAAACTGTCACTTTTTTTCACTAGTATTGACTGTTAGGTTTAGTTTAGGCCCCTTTGGTAGGTAGTTAGCTTCCGTTAGCGCCCAGTCCACCACACCGCAGTCACTGATTCGCTGATTAGCTTAGCGCTAATCAGCATTTGTACTTTATAGTATCTGTAAGTGATCAGAACTGATGACAGTCAGATCTATAATAGTAATAGTGTCACCTTAGTTCGCCCCCAATCAAAACGCAGTGTTTTCCCGATCAGGCCTGATCGGTCGCCCATACGAGCGTTCACCCACGCCCGCCCTGCCGCAGTTAGTGGAATATGAGACTTTGTAAGAAAAAGAAAAAATTCAATTTCCGCTCACTTGTGACAAAAATAAAAACTTCCATGAACTCACTATGCCCATCAGCGAATACCTTAGGGCGTCTACTTTCCGAAATTGGGTCATTTGTGGGGTGTTTCTACTGTCTGGGCATTGTAGTGCCTCAGGAAACATGATTGGTGCTCAGAAAGTCAAAGTGCGGAAATTCACTTTTTGTACCATAGTTTGTAAACGCTATAACTTTTACCCAAACCAATTAATATACACTTATTGCATTTTTTTTATCAAAGACATGTAGAACAATAAATTCTGAGAAAAATTTATATAGAAATGTAGTTTTATTTTAAAAATTTTACAACAGAAAGTGAAAAATGTCATTTTTTTGCAAAAAATAGGTAATTTTGATTAATATAAAAAAAGGCCCCCATTTTTGCCCAGTAGCGAGGGTCTAACAAGGTGGAGAGCCAGTAGTCATCCATCTGCTGAATGGTGATAATGCGGATGTCACTACGCAAGCAACTCAGCATGCATCTAGCCATTGGCCCAAGGGAAATGGAGGGACTTCCTGCTTCCATCTCCACTGCATACTGCAACAGTCTGTCGGGGTCATCTGCCTGGTCTTCCATATCGCCCTCCAGCTCCTCACACTCCTCCTGCTCCTTTCCTGTCACTTGTGCAGATAAACCACCCATTTCTGTATACATTGCTTGTGTGTGAATGTCCTCTTCCTCGTCCTCATCCTCCTCCTACTCTAGTTCGGCCCCCACAGAGCCTGAGCAAATGGCAGGTGTCATGCATGAGCTGCCACTGGCTAACAAAAAAGTTAAACAGGGAGTACTCCTGTCTGCCTGCATCATCAACAAATTGTTCACATCCTTCCTCAGCTCACATAGTCAGTCCAACATGTGGACGGTGGAGTTCCAACATATGGAAATGTTGCATATGTGGCGATGTTGAGGAACGCTATTCTGCCTTTGCAGCTCAAGAAGGGAGTGTTTTGCAAAGTAGAGTAGCTGAAGAGCATGCACAGATTCCTCGCCATTTTCAATATGTCTTGCATTTGGGTGGAAGATTTCTGGAACCGCTTTACAACCAAATTAACCACTCCAGGACTGCCTAATGCACGGATGCGTTCGGCGGGCTGTCGGGTTATTCTGGGTGGATGCATCGCTGCGTCATCTCTCGAGACGCGAGATGACGCGCTGATGCCGCCGCGCATGCGCAGTGCGCGGTGGTAACAGTTTTAGAAGGAGTTGGTCATCAGCCTGCCAGCCAATAATCAGCGCTGGCAGGCTGGTGACGTTTAGAAAATCGAATCAAAAGCCATCTAACACATTATATTTATAAATATAATGTGTTAAATGGCTTCTGTGCTCTCTGCTGGGTCCTTTTCTTCGGTTGGACCCTGCAGAGAGCACATGTAACAGTGAGTACACCAAACACTATACACTTAGCCCTAGATCACCCCAAATCACCCCAAGTAACCCCTTGATCACCCCTTTCAATTACCTGTCAATCACTAGTGAAAGGAAAAAAGTGATCAGTGTAAACTGTCACTTTTTTTTCACTAGTATTGACTGTTAGGTTTAGTTTAGGCCCCTTTGGTAGGTAGTTAGCTTCCGTTAGCGCCCAGTCCACCACACCGCAGTCACTGATTCGCTGATTAGCTTAGCGCTAATCAGCATTTGTACTTTATAGTATCTGTAAGTGATCAGAACTGATGACAGTCAGATCTATAATAGTAATAGTGTCACCTTAGTTCGCCCCCAATCAAAACGCAGTGTTTTCCCGATCAGGCCTGATCGGTCGCCCCACGAGCGTTCACCCACGCCCGCCCTGCCGCAGTTAGTGGAATATGAGACTTTGTAAGAAAAAGAAAAAATTCAATTTCCGCTCACTTGTGACAAAAAATAAAAACTTCCATGAACTCACTATGCCCATCAGCGAATACCTTAGGGCGTCTACTTTCCGAAATTGGGTCATTTGTGGGGTGTTTCTACTGTCTGGGCATTGTAGTGCCTCAGGAAACATGATTGGTGCTCAGAAAGTCAAAGTGCGGAAATTCACTTTTTTGTACCATAGTTTGTAAACGCTATAACTTTTACCCAAACCAATTAATATACACTTATTGCATTTTTTTTTTATCAAAGACATGTAGAACAATAAATTCTGAGAAAAATTTATATAGAAATGTAGTTTTATTTTAAAAATTTTACAACAGAAAGTGAAAAATGTCATTTTTTTGCCAAAAAATAGGTAATTTTTGATTAATATAAAAAAAAAAGTAAAAATAGCATCAACAATGAAATACCATCAAATGAAAGCTCTATTAGTGAGAAGAAAAGGAGGTAAAATTAATTTGGATGGTAAGTTGTATGACAGAGCAATAAACGGTGAAATAGTGTAGTGCAGAATTGTAAAAAGTGGTCTGGTCATTAAGGGTGTTTAAGCTAGGGGGGCTGAGGTGGTTAAAGATATGTACCATGCAGGGAACATGGATCAGTCCTCCTTGATGCAGTGGCCACAGAAAATTCTTCCTGTTATCAGTGACCATGGTTCAGATCTGGCCCACCTTCTGCTCAATATTAGTGTGCATGGCTGGTAGAGACTTCTTGGAGAATTAATGATGGCTTGCGACTCTTCACTTTGGCTTGGCACAAGCCATCAGTTCTCTGAAAGATGCAGAGTCAACCACATGAAAAGGGAGGGACTGAAGTACCTACAACTTGTCCAGGAGCACGTTCAGCTTCTGCGCCACAGGATCAAGTGCACGCATACTGTTGCCTTTGTGCAATCGCCTTGGTGATCAATTGCTGGTGAAAAGAGTGACGAGGAGTAGGAGGAGCATCAGGATCAGTAGATGATGGGAAGGAAACACAGCTCCCTTCTGTTGAGGGGGTAGAGCCTTGACTGCTGAAAAAGGGGAGCAGGCCCTAGGAGATGCCTCAGGCTATACCACATTAGCTCCACAGTTTTCCCAGGCTACTTTATGGTGACGCTTCATGTGTTGACGCAGGGCCATGAGGCCAATATTGGCACTCTGGCCACGCTTCACCTTTTGCCTACAGATTCTACATAAAGCCATGCTGCTGTTCTCCGGCGACTTGATGAAAAATTCCCACATCGGCAAGTAGGGAATTTTACCCCCACCACTCCATGCTGATCTTCTGCCCCTGTCTCTATGAAGCCATGCTCTGCTAGTTTTTTCCAGACAGGTAGGCTCCTGAGTAGCAGACGGTCTACCCTGGACACGTTTGGCTCGAGACCTCACACTGCTTCCACTCTACTGGCTTACAGCCATGCTTCCAACCTGCTCGCGGAGCTTTACGCTGCCACCCTGCCGCTGTCTCATGGGCAAGCTGCCACCCTCACCCCCTGAGAATGATGATAAAGCCCCCTCTTCACCCAGCTCCAACATGCGATCTGCTACATCATCATCCACTACTGTCCTTACGTCACTGATGTCATCCTCACCAGTCTCATGGCTGCGTTCCTGACTACTCGCAAAACCTGCTCCCACACAATTCTTATCATCTCTACTTGCTCGCCTACAGGAAGAAGCAGCAGATTTCTCCTCCAAATCTTGGTTGGGCAGTAGCTGCTGACTGTCCTCAATAACCTCGTCCTCTCTGAAAAACGGAGCAAAGCAGCAGCATACAATACTTCCCGAGCAGAAGGAGCAGAAAAAGAAAGAGGCAGGTTAAGGACAGGTGGGTGCATAGAGTATGTTCCCAAGCCATGCCAAATAAGAGTGGCTTCAGAGGAACCCACTGACTCCTGGCTGTGGGTATCTGATGTCAATTGAGATGATGTTGAAGACCAAGTCAACCATTTAAGGACAGCTGGGTTGCTGGTCCTCTAGACTGTTGCTGCGACTGCTGCTACCACCCACCTTCTTCTGCTGCTACTTCTACCAGCTCCAGAAACATTTTTGCCATTGTCACCTTGGAAGGCCCTGGCACCTGTCTGTTGGATATACTGTACAGTAACAGTACAGTAAGTGTAAAACAGCAGTAGTATTAGACAAAGCATTATAGATGGAGATGAGCGAATCGAAGTTGACAAGTCAAAGTTGGAGAAGTGGAATTCGATCCAAATTTCCTCCAGCTTCGTGGAAACGAAACGCAATTTTTCCCAAAATGGCTGCTGCATGTGTTAGGTCTTGGAGCAAGGAAATCTGGGAAAGAGGGATCACCCACAATGCCATGCAGCCAATCAGAAGCCAGGCAGCCCTGTGATGTCGCAGCCCTATAAATATTCTCCGCCATCTTGGATTAAGCTATTTTCCAGTGTACTTAGTGCAGGGAGAGACATCAGCAGGAGCTAGGGACAGTGGTAGAAGAGACTTTAAAAAAAAAAATTCTGTATAGAAGTTCAGGGAAAGGATAGGGAGGAATCATTCCACAGTATTGAAGCAGAACAGGGTTCAGTAGGGGAGTTTACAGCCTGGGGATTAGGAACAATCCTATTACACCTTGCTGCACTGACTGCGGATCCAAATTGCAATTATACAGCTCTGTAATTCCAGCAAACTGTTCTTGTTATTGGGGTGCAAGTGCTGTTTGATACAGCCATTAACAGGGTTTATTACAAGGAAATATTTCTATGTCTTATTCGCCCTTGTGCGGTGCAGTTATATGTTCTAAAGCATTTTTTGGCTTGTATTAGTGGGGGAAAAAAAGGGCTTATTAGTAGAGTTGAGCGAACACCTGGATGTTCGGGTTCGAGAAGTTCGGCCGAACTTCACGAAAATATTCGGGTTCAGGATCTGAACTCAACCCGAACTTCATCCGAAGTCAATGGGGACCCGAACTTTTGGGCACTAAAAAGGCTGTAAAATAGCCCAGGAAAGGGCTAGAGGGCTGCAAAAGGCAGCAAAATGTAGGTAAATCCCCTGCAAACAAATGTGGATAGGGAAATGACTTAAAATAACATAAAATAGAGAAAAATAATAAATAAACATTCTAAACTTGAGCCCAAGTGAGTGACAGTGGCATCTGTCACCCAGCAAAAAGAGGATGTGGCAGCAACGCCACCACATCTGTCATTGTCACCAAGCATCTCCACCAAATCCCATGGACACTGGAGAGAAAAAAGAAAAAGAGGAAGTACCCCCCTACCCATGGCTCTGAATGCCTTATTTCAAACTTCATGTTCCTTTGAAATGCTGTCTTTCTGTCTGGTGGACAGTTTTAAAAACCTTATGGCGGTGGCTGTCCCACAGTACGTGTATCCCAGCCACCGCTACTTTTGCCTGCCACTGAGCCATCCCTTCCCTGCACAACTAAGTGGCGGAAAAAATCAGGTGTGCACTGCGCAACGCTATCTATGGCAATGTCCACATAACCAACAACACAGTGGGTAAATGTAGCGGCTGGCCCAGAGGCGGATAGCATTTTTGCGAATGTCCTTCCGCCCCCGAGGATTGCTGGGCATTTCTCTTTGTGTCTTGTTACCTCCTCCTCCTCCTCCTACTCGGCTTCCTCCTCCTCTACCTCATCCACTCAGCGTAACACCTTCACCACCCACAGCAGCACAGCCAGGGTAAATGACAGCAGTCTGTTTTAAAACTTGTGTGTTTGTGGTAAAAACCCCAGAACGCGCAGGAGCTGTGGACAGGCATGGAACAACAGACGGATGATTGGTTGGTGCCATAGAGCCTTCAGCCCAGCCTGGTGTTGTGCGCTAAAGGGGTAAAATGTAATCGCAGGTCCGGGCCTAGCCGGTTTGACGCACATCCCCTGCCTGCTACATGTGCTGAATTTGGGGGTGCAGAAATTCCTAAACACCAGACAGTGAAAATCAATTCAGTTAATCAAACACACACAACACCCCCCCCCCCTTTCACTCAAACCATTAACTTTTAAATTTACTTAAAAACATATTAAAATAACTATAATAACTAGCTAAACTAACCATACAAACAAACAAATCTATATACAGTGAATCCGCCCTGTAGGCTGGTTTTAAAGTCAGTATAAAACTGAGTCTGCTTTATTGAACTTACCAGAAGCCATTTGGTTCCAGGAGAAGTACTAGTGGGCTCAGCATGCATGTTGGTATTTGCATCCCTTGATCTGATGAACGCTGTATGGCACCAGAAGGGGTTACAAGCAGAGTGTATCTGGCATGCATGCTGCACCTGCACTCCCTGGGTTTTGTGTGGCTGATATGGCCCATAAAAGGTAAGAATTAATGTTAGGGACCACTCGAGAGGCAACCGTGAAGTGGTGGGTGGCTTACATAATTTGGCCAAAATATAAACTAATGCCTCATCTAACATCCAGCATAGTGGCAGGACGGAGCTCTAGCTGCAGTGTGCCATTGCACCTTTGTTTTTACGTTTGTATGTGTATTTCACCATAGCAACGTGCACCTGCGTATTGGGTTGTGCTGACTGCAATCTCCATTTTTTTTAAATCTATATACATGCCTTATCCTTAACTTAAGGCCAGCCAATTACAAGTGGCTCGGAGGGTGGGTTCCTGCACCAACATAGGCCCTGGCCTGGAACACAATTGTCCAGCCAGGGCACAGTTCTGGAGGATGAGGAGGATAAGTAGGATGAGGAGGAGTAGGAGGAACCATGTTCTTAGCAGGGTGGCACCCAAGCCAGCTCACGGGCAGCTGGGTCACCATCAGCACCTCAGAAGGCTGGGTTAGCATTGGCGAAATGTGGGAAAGCTTTGTCATCACACCACAACAACCTGCACCACCAGCAGATCTGGAACGTGTTAGCAGTATTTTAGCAACATGGTGGAAGAGTACACGTACTGACTGATGGGTTTGCCCATTGGCGTAGCTACAGGGAAGCATGGGAAGCTACTGTTTTGGGTCCCAGACCTATAAGGGGCCCATCCAGAAGGAGGAGGAGGAGAACTAAAAGACTTTGTTAGGGCCCCCTCAACAGTATTATACAATGAAATTATATACAGTGGCAATATAGACAGTATAGAAAGCGGATGGAAAATTAACCCAAACAGCCTCACACCCTACACACTCAACACCCCCACCCCCACCCCCACCCCCTTTCACTCAAACCATTAACAAACTATTTACAAATTTACTTAAAAACATATTAAAATAACTATAATGCAGCTAAAGTAACTATATAAACAAACAAAACTATATACACGCCTTATCCTTAACTTAAGGCCAGCCAATTACAAGTAGCTTGGAGGGTGGGTTCCTGCACCAACATTGGCCCTGGCCTGGAACACAATTGTCTAGCGAGCGCACAGTTCTAGAGGATGAGGAGGAGTAGGAGGAACGCTGGGGGATACAGAGGACACAGACGATATACCTCCCTCAAAGAGGATAGCTTGTCCTTGCCTCTGGGAAGCCTGGCAGACATGAGCGACTACATGCTGCAGTGCCTGCGCAACGACCGCCCAGTTGCTACCACATTCTAACTTGTGCTGCTTACTGGGTGGCCACCCTGCTGCATCCCCGTAACAAGGACAACGTGCCATCCTTAATTCTCTGACTGGAGTATGATAGGAAGATGAGCCCGCTAGTAGACATGCTGCTGATGGCATTTACACCTGACATCGTGGACTCAGTGGAAGCACAAGGTGAAGGCAGAGGAGGAGGAGAAAGAATTTGCCAATGCAGCTGGGTCACCACCAACACCTCAAAAGGCAGGTTTATCATTGGCAAAATGTGGAAAAGCTTTGTCATCACGCCACAACAACCTGCACCACCAGCAGATCTGGAACATCTTAGCAGGAGGCAGCATTTCAGCAACATGGTCGAACAGTACACGTACTGACTGATGGGTCTGCCTAGGGGAATAGCTACAGGGGAAGCAGGGGAAGCAAATGCTTTGGGGCCGTGACCTAGAAAGGGCCCATCCAGGAGGAGGAGGAGGAGTAAAGGACTTTGTCAGGGCCCCTTCAACAGTATTATACAATGAAATTATATACAGTGGCAGTATAGACAGTGTAGAAAGCGAATGGAACAGCTGCTGGGCCTGGTCTGAGAGAGCGATCTTTAGTAGCCACAGGCATGGCGGCATAAAAGGAAGGGGTTGCACAAAAATTACTGGGGGAGGGGGGCCCCATTCAAAAATTTGATGTGCCCAATCATTTCTACCTACGCCACTAGGTCTGACCCATTCAACTTCTGGGTCTTCAAATTGGGCACATGTCCTGAGGTTGCCCTTTGCGCCTTGGAGGTGCTGGCCTACCCTGCAGCCACTGTATTGTCTAAACGTGTGTTTAGCATGGTTGGGGGCATTATCACAGACAAGCGCAGCCGCCTGTCCGCAGTCACTGTTGGCAACTAAGATTTTGTTTATTAAAAAGAACCAGACATGGATTCCACAGGACTTGTTTGAACCTTATGCAGAATAGACATGTATACCGGCCTCACCCAACCATTGTTGTAAAATTAAAAATAAAAAAAACAGTTATTGGAGACTACCTTTGGCTACACAGCCCAAAAAGGCTTCATTTCATGCAAGAATGTAACCGCCAATAGTAAGTTCCCTGTCAGTTATGCAGTGCAGGGGATTGTACCTGGCAAAAATGGTAATATGTCACCCAACAATTTAAAATCTATCCTTTGCCAGACAGTATTAAACTTGGCCAGCCACAGCTGAAACCAATGATTTACGGTATTGCTATTTTGGCAATTGAATTTTACCCCAGAACAAAAGCTATTCTTTGACGGACACTATGAAACTTGTCCAGCCACAGCTGAAACCCCAGATTTACTGTATTTCTATTTTTGCAACTAATTTTCACCCCAGAAAAAAATATATCCTTTGACGGACACTATGAAACTTGTCCAGTCACAGCTGGAACACCAGATTTACTGTATTTCTATTTTTGCAACTGTATTTCACCCCAGAAAATAATATATCTGTAAGATAAACAAGTATATTTAAACTACATTCAGTAGTTTCCTCCCGAACCGCCCGAGCCTGGTGAATATAGCGCTCTGTTCGGTCGTTGAAGTAGATGAATTCCATACAAAATGCCAATAACTTTATAAGATGATTCCCTTAATAAAGCATGCGAATCCCCAAACATCAGCCGAAGTCAAGAAGAAGGGTACAAAAAGAACATGCCTTTATTAACACACATAGGCTTTTATGCAAGTCCCCATGCAAGGGGACATCCCACAGGGAGGGACACAGTATAGCTAATCAAGTGCAATGGAAACATAAAACCCTTCCAGCAGAAACATACAATTCCCTCCCCTAGTCCTGGAGATAATCAAGCCTGATAAAGTAACAACTTGATTATCTCTAGGCAGAAAAGTCACAGTTTTCTCCAATATCTGGAACACCCCTTTATACATGAGGTATCCCCACAAATCATATGTCCCCTGATAGCCTCAATCTGGGTAATCAACATATTTAAATTTCACCCAGATCGGTTTAGGGGTTCTCAAAGAACATTAAAGTCTTCTGTGACTGGTTCACCCTGGGTGGGCTGCCCAAAATAGTTCCATAAGTTTGGGTGTTTTTGCCAGTCACTTTAGAAAAAGGGGGATTTCTTCACGATATCTTTTGACAGACACTAGGGAAATTGTCAAGTCACAGCTGGAACACCAGATTTGGGGTATTACTATTTTGGCAATTAAATTTCACCCCAGAAAAAAATATGCCCTTTTACGGACAGATTTAAACTAGGCCTGCAACAGCTGGAACACCAAATCTACTGTATTTCTATTTTTGCTACTGACTTTCACCCCAGAAAAAAATATATCCTTTGCCGGACACTATTAAACTTGGCCAGCCACAGCTGAAACCACTGATTTATGGTATTGCTATTTGGGCAATTGAATTTCACCCCAGAACAAAATATATCCTTTGCCGGACACTAGTAAACTTTGCCAGCCACTGCTGGGACACCAGATTTATGGTATTGCTATTTTGGCTATTGAATTTCACCCCAGAAAAAAATATATCCTTTGCCGGACACTATGAAACTTGTCCAATCACAGCTGGAACACCAGATTTACGGTATTTCTATTTTTGCAACTGAATTTTACCGCAGAAAATGATATATCGTATGACGGACACTATTAAACTTGGCCAGCCACAGCTGGGAAACCAGATTTACGGTATTGCTATTTTGGCTATTGAATTTCACCCCAGAACAAAATATATCCTTTGCCGGATACTATTAAACTTTGCCAGCCACTGCTGGGACACTAGATTTAGGGGATTGCTATTTTGGCAATTGAATTTCACCACAAAAAAAAAAATCTATCCTTTGCCAGACAGCAGACAGTATTACACTTGGCTAGCCACAGCTGAAACAACAGATTTAGGGGATTGCTATTTTGGCAATTGTATTTAACCCCTTAATAAAATATAGAAGTTTCTAATGGGTGACAATAAGCACAGCCAAGCCCCTGATGTAGGATATAGCAAAATAAAAACTAGTATTGATGGATTGATGGACTTGGTGGCAACTTGTGCTGGTGTACCACAAGACACAAAATGGCCGCCGATCGAAAATACTGAAAAACGCTCTGTGCAGCCTAAAAACCAGTGAGCAATCAACTAGCAGAAGTTGAATAATTCACAGCTGTAGATTGATCACTTCATTAGGTGTTTTTGCTGACTTTTCCTGCCTAATCTCGCCCTGACAGAAGGTGTGTCCTCTCCCTACACTAATCAGAGCAGAGTGACGTGCGGCGCTACGTGACTCAAGCTTAAATAGAGGCTGGGTCGCATGCTGCACTTGGCCAATCACAGCCATGCCATTAGTAGGCATGGCTGTGATGGCTTCTTAGGGCAAGAAGTAAAACGCTAGCTGATCGGCTGTTGTGCAGCCCTTCAGAAAGCGGGAAGAAATCGCCGAACAACGGATCCGAACCCAAACTTTTTTGAAAATGTTCAGGTCCGAGTCCGTGTCCCGAACACCCCAAAATTCGGTACAAACCCGAACCATGCTCGAACTGTTCGCTGAACCCTACTTATTAGCTGTTGAGTGGTGAAGTGAGAAAGTTACTGACATTTTTGGCATGTATTAGTGGCACAAGAATATATATTATTTGTCGCTCAGCGGTGCTGTTATATTTTCTAAAGCCCTTTTTGGCGTGTTTTAGTGAAAAAAAATATATATATTATTTGCCGTTCAGCGGTGTAGTTATATGTTCTAAAGCTTTTTGTGGCGTGCATAGGTGGTAAAAAATAAGGGCCTATTTGCCATTCAGCAGTGCAGTTATATGTTCTAAAGCCCTTTTTGGCATGTATTAGTGGCAAAAAATATATATATTATTTGACGTTCAGCGGTGTAGTTATATGTTCTAAAGCTTTTTGTGGCGTGTATAGGTGGAAAAAGATTAGGGTCTATTTGCCGTTCAGTGGTGCAGTTATATGTGCTAATGCCCTTTTTGGCGTGTATTAGTGGCAAAAAAAATAATATTATTTGACATTCAGCAGTTCAATTATATGTTCTAAATCACTTTTTTGTGTGCATTAGTGGCACAAAAAAAAGTTTTTGCCGTTGTGTGGTGAAGTGAAAAAATTATAGCCCTTTTCTGCATGTTTTAGTGGCAAAAAAAATTATATTTGCCGTTCAGGAGTGCAGTTATTTGTTCTAAACCCCTTTTTGGCGTGTATTAGTGGCAAAAAAAATACATATTTGCCATTCAGCAGTGCAGTATATAGTCTAAAGCCTTTTGTGGAGTGTATAAGTCGAAAAAAGTAAGGGCCTATTTGCAGTTCAGCTGTGCAGTTATATGTTCAAAAGCAATTTTTGCCATGTATCATGTTTTAGTGGCAAAAAATATATATATTATTTGCTATTCAGCAGTTTAGTTATATGTTCTAAAGCCCTTTTTGGTGTGCATCCGACGCTAGGGCCCATCACCCGACCATCTACATCTACTCTGGCGCGTTTTCTGAATGAACTGGGATGGCTTGATATCTGGAGGGAAAGGTTTCCAAACCACATAGGATATTCCTGTTTTACCCCCTCCAGAGGGGCCCTCTCCAGAATTGACTATATATTAGGCAACAGCGGTACCTACATGGCAATAAGAGAAGTATCATATGGCACCCAGGGCCCATCTGACCATGCCCCTGTACTTGCAGCCATAATTAACCCCGACTCAGATAGGAGATCTCCCAAACAGCGGGTTCATCCGTTCTGGCTCCAACTGATATCAGTGAATGATCGTATCCCTGACCAACTCCAAACCTTTTTGTCTGTTAATACTGTTGACACTAACTCGGCCTTACTGTGGGAGACACTGAAAGCCTTCTTACGGGGGTGTCTTAGATCCTCCATATCCTATGTAAAGAAATCCGCTAGACGTAGGGAGGAAGAGTTGAGCGAACGATGCCGGGAAGCTGAGCGGGAGTATACCACTAACCCCATGGAGGACCGTAGAGTAGTCTGGATGAATGCAGGCAGGCAATATATGACCCTTTTACAGGAGAAAAGCGACCGTAGTATAATGTTCTTACAACAGCAGTCCTTTGAACAAGGCAGTAGAGTAGGTAAGGTACTTGCTCAGGTGATACGTAGAAATAACATGACTCCCCCGATACTACGCATTGCGGATGCTGCTGGATCTGTAATTGACGACCCCGTCTTAAACTTAGTGGTTCAGCGGATTATCAAAACCTACCCCAATTTGCAGGAGCTACTATTGAAGGTGCACTGCTTGTGTGCCTATTTCCGAAAGTCCTCCACAGCTTCAGCCGGTCTGTCAATGCTGCAGCAGCGCTTGCGGCTTCGAGCTCACCGACTGTTGTGCGACGTGAGCACATGGTGAAACTCTACGTTCTACATGTTGGCCACGCTTTTTGAGCAGCAGAGGGCAGTTATGGAATACCAGCTGCAACATGGTTGTCGCCTTTCCAGTCAACTGCCACTATTCACAAGCGAGAAGTGGGCATTGATGTCAGACCTATGTGAGGTTTTAAAAAACTTTGATGAATCCACACAGATGGTTAGTAGCGATAACACTATTATCAGTGTAACCATCCCACTGCTGTGTCTACTCAAACGATCGCTGCTCACAATTAAGGAGGATGCTTTGAAGGTGGCAGACGAGGTAATGGGGGAGGAGATGACACAGGGTGATAGCCATACTTCCCACAGTTCATCTTCTCAGCGGAATTGGGCCATGAAGAGGAGGAGGAGCTAGAGACACTTGCCTCTGATACAGAGGCTAGTACCCATGGAACTTTAATTTCATCTGTTTAGCATGGATGGGCAAAAGAGGAGGAGGAGGAGGGTATGGAGAGTCATTCTGAAGTTGACATAGACGTCTTGCCCTTTGGTACTCTGGCACACATGGCTGACTTCATGTTAGGTCGCCTTTTCCATGACCCTCGCGTTATGCGCATTTTAGGTAACACAGATTACTGGGTGTTTACCCTTCTCGACCCCCGCTACAAAGAGAACTTCTCTAGTAAAACCGTGCAATACCAGAAGGTACTTATTGAGAGATTGTTCCAAAATCCATCTGACAATGTGGCCGCCAGAGTCCGTACTTCCTTAGGCAACCGAAGAAGGGAGACAAGGGGAACACACAGTAGTTCCAACAGAGGCAGGGCAATACTTTCCAAGGCATGGGACACTTTCATGACACCCCGCCAGCAACCTCACCCTGAATCGCGGCCTAGTGCTACAAGGAGGGAAATGTTTTGGAAGATGGTGAAGGAATATATTGCAGACCGTGTCAGCGTCCTAAATGATCCCTCAGTGCCTTACAACTACTGGGTGTCCAATCTGGACACATGGCACGAATTTGCACTCTATGCCTTGGAGGTGCTGGCCTGCCCTGCCACCGGCTTATTGTCTGAGAGTGTATTTAGTGCTGCTGGTGGCATTATAACAGATAAGCATATCTGCTTGTCTATTGACAATGCTGACAGGTTGACTCAGATAAAAATGAACAAGGCCTGGAATGCCTCTGACCTCCACTCCACCAGAGGAAAGCTAAGCTTATAAGGAACAAAACACAATTTAAATGTATGCTTTATAATGTACTCAATCCACAAGCCTCAGATGCACCCTTTTTACTGCAAAAAAAGGGTATATGTTTGAATCTAGTTTTCTCATCCGCCTCCTCCTCCTCCTCCTCTTCCATACAGAATATATATGCCCTCACCACAATGTTTTCACCTGTAGGCCATCACTACAATGATTTATGGGGTTCGCTAGGCTTCAGGCCCTCACCTCCAATGCTTTATACAGTCTGCTCACCTTTAGGCCATCACTGCAAATTTTTATGGGGTTCGCTCGGCTTCAGGCCCTCACCTGTAATGCTTTATATGGTCTGCTCACCTGTAGGACATCACTACAATGTTTTATGGGGTTTGCTAGGCTTCAGGCCCTCACCTACAATGCTTTATACGGTCTTCTTACCTGTAGGCCATCACTGCAATGTTTTATGGGGTTCGCTAGGTTTCAGGCCCTCACCTCCAATGCTTTATATGGTCTGCTCAACTGTAGCCCATCACTGCAATGTTTTATGGGGTTCGCTCGGCTTCAGGCCCTCACCTCCAATGCTGTATATGGTCTGCTCACCTGTAGGCCATCACTGCAATGTTTTATGGGGTTTGCTCGGCTTCAGGCCCTCACCTCTAATGCTTTATACAGTCTGCTCACCTGTAGACCATCACTGCAATGTTTTATGGGGTTCGCTAGGCTACAGGCCCTCACCTCCAATGCTTTATACGGTCTGCTCACCTGTAGCCCATCACTGCAATGTTTTATGGGGTTCGCTAGGTTTCAGGCCCTCACCTCCAATGCTTTATATGGTCTGCTCAACTGTAGCCCATCACTGCAATGTTTTATGGGGTTCGCTCACCTTCAGTCCCTCACCTCCAATGCTTTATATGGTCTGCTCACCTGTAGGCCATCACTGCAATGTTTTCTGGGGTTCGCTCACCTTCAGGTCCTCACCTCCAATGCTTTATACGGTCTGCTCACCTGTAGGCCATCACTGCAATGTTTTATGGGGTTCGCTAGGCTTCAGGCCCTCACCTCCAATGCTGTATATGGTCTGCTCACCTGTAGGCCATCACTGCAATGTTTTATGGGGTTCGCTCGGCTTCAGGCCCTCACCTCTAATGCTTTATATGGTCTGCTCACCTGTAGGCCATCACTGCAATGTTTTATGGGGTTTGCTCGGCTTCAGGCCCTCACCTCTAATGCTTTATACAGTCTGCTCACCTGTAGACCATCACTGCAATGTTTTATGGGGTTCGCTAGGCTACAGGCCCTCACCTACAATGCTTTATACGGTCTTCTTACCTGCAGGCCATCACTGCAATGTTTTATGGGGTTCGCTAGGTTTCAGGCCCTCACCTCCAATGCTTTATACGGTCTGCTCACCTGTAGCCCATCACTGCAATGTTTTATGGGGTTCGCTCACCTTCAGTCCCTCACCTCCAATGCTTTATACCGTCTGTTCACCTGTAGGCAATCACTGCAATGTTTTATGGGGTTCGCTCACCTTCAGGCCCTCACCTACAATGAGTTATGCGGTCTGCTCACCTGTAGGCCATCACTGCAATGTTTTATGGGGTTCGCTAGGCTTCAGGCCCTCACCTCCAATGCTTTATATGGTCTGCTCACCTGTAGGCCATCACTGCAATGTTTTATGGGGTTCGCTCGGCTTCAGGCCCTCACCTCTAATGCTTTATATGGTCTGCTCACCTGTAGGCCATCACTGCAATGTTTTATGGGGTTCACTCGGCTTCAGGCCCTCACATCTAATGTTTTATACAGTCTGCTCACCTGTAGGCCATCACTGCAATGTTTTATGGGGTTTGCTCACCTTCAGTCCCTCACCTCCAATGCTTTATACGGTCTGCTCACCTGTAGGCCATCACTGCAATGTTTTATGGGGTTCATCAACTTCAGTCCCTCACCTCCAATGCTTTATACGGTCTGCTCACCTGTAGGCCATCACTGCAATGTTTTATGGGCTTCGCTCACCTTCAGTCCATCACCTCCAATGCTTTATATGGTCTGATCACCTGTAGGCCATTACTGCAATGTTTTATAGGGTTCACTCACCTTCAGGCCCTCACTACAATTTTTTATAGGGTCCGCTCACCTTCAGGCCCTCAACTATAATGTTTTAGTGGGTAACCAGCACGCCCTTGCTCCAAATGTTTTTGGGGGTCACCTGTAGGCCATCAATGATCATTTTTCAAGGGTGTGTATGATGCCCTCCTTTATGTGTAATAAAGGGTGTATTGGAGTGCCGATTCCTTGTAATTTTTGCCAGCCCTTTCACTTAGTGCATACGCTTTATGAGTGCAGCAGTGTACCTGAACAATTGTAGCACCATGTGAATGAGGCCCTCCTTTATGTGATATACAAGCTGTATCGGAGTGCTTCTTTCTTGTAATTTTTGGCAGAATTTGCACTGTATACACAATTGAATATACAGGAAAGAATGTTTCCTAATAATTTTACCTCTAAAAATTTTTTTTTTTTAGGGGCCGTGATTTTGGGCATGATTTTGTCGCTATGTAAAAGTGGCAGACAACTGGGACAATATGATTCCCAGCAGCGACCTGGGAGTCCAAGATGCACCCAGACATGGTGCCCATGCTGTTCCAGATCCATTTTGGTGGTGTTTCTGTCACTTTCTGACCTTTTCCAATGAACCAGGCACCCTCCCCTCATCTGAGCAGGGGGTGCCTGGTTGTCTCCCATTGACTTCCATTATACTCAGGTGCTCGGCCGAGTGCACGAATATCGCTATGTGTTTGGACCGAGTACCCGAACACCTGAACACTTTGGTGCTCGCTCATCGCTAAAAAAGAAACATTACAGCTGGGGGCCACTATGGGGGACATTATTAAACCTGGGGCCACGATCAGGGACATTATGGGCCATTAAGGGGGACATTATTACTGCCGGAAAGAAAATAGATGAACAAATGGTTGAAAAATGTCCATGAAAAACTGACAGTTTTAGCTCAGTTAGGATCACTGCTATATTTCTAAGAGGTGAAATGTTAGAATAATGCTAGAAACAATGATGTATTTTGGCTTTTATTTCTTTCAAAAAAAGGAAAAAACTAAGAAAAAAAAAGAAATATTGTTGAGCTCCTGCACCTATCTGGTGCCTATACATAAAGGGAAATAATATTAAATAATAATGGGCAGGTGCTCTAAAAAAATATTTCTATAATATATTTAATAAAAATAAAAAATAATAAAAAACCTTACAAACATACACAAAATAATAATGTATAAGGGTACTTTCACAATAGCGTTATTCTTTTCCAGCATTGAGTTCCGTCTTCGGGGCTCAATACCGGAAAAACACTGATCAGTTATATCTTTAATGCATTCTGAATGGAGAGAAATCAGTTCAGGATGCATCAGGATGTCTTCAGTTCAGTCACTGAACGACGTTTTGGATGACACCGGAAAAACGGATCCGGTATTGCAATGCATTTTTCTGATTGATCAAGCATTTTTCAGACTGATCAGGATCCTGATTAGTCCGAAAAATGCCTGATCAGTCAGAAAAAATGACATGCGTTTGTATACAGTTTGCCTTATCAGGCAGGCAGTTCAGGCAACAGAACTGCCTGCCGGAATCAAACAACGCAAGTGTGAAAGTACCCTAATTATGATAAAATTAAACAGTCAACAGTATAGATATATAGTACAGTATTTCAGCATTCAAAATGTCAAATGATTTAGACTTGCAGTAACACTGAGAATTGTCAGGTGGCTAAAAAACCACCACTGACCACTGTAGCCACACCAGTCCAAAGAAACAGGGACACCATGCTATAAAGATCGCTGGTAGCGGGATCTTCTTCATAGAACAGTTTCCGCCAGGTTCCCTATGGTCTTTTTCTTCTATTGGTTGACCTCCATATGGAGGCTATAGATTACATTGGTTGTACTGATAAGTACCTTAAACCTACATGCATTTGTTTAGTGTTGTGCCTAAGTATGCACAACAGGATGAGGTGAACATACTTCATCTCTTTGAAGCTTTTGAAATCAAACGTTTTTATCCTATGAGTACCTGTTTCTGTATTGCCACTATTACAAAATTATTATTGTCAAGCAATAGTAGATTTTTGAACTTTATATGAGAAGGGAAAAATGTCACTGCATAAAAGTGCTTGCTGTATAATGTAGCCCTATTAATGTTCTTAAAAGGGTTTTTTGGGAGTTTAATATTGATGGCCTGTCTTCAGGATAAGCCATCAATATGTGATTGTTGGGGTCTGAGTCCTGGCACCTACGACAATCAGCTGTTTGAAGAGGCCAATGAGCACCACCACGGCATCTTCCTAGGCCAGTAACATCACATGTATTTTTCTATTTGAAAAAGACTGGACTATTAAAGACTGGATCATTTTATGTGCCCAATAAAAGTTATGTTTTAGGTTGTTTCTCATGGATAGTTGTTCAATAGAGACTTCATCACTGAGAGAAAAGGAAACACTTTAGTTGACAATAAGCGCATTATAGCTGGCACCCTGTGGCCGGCAATGTATGGGCGCATGCTGTGATTGACACTGTGACTGGCACTGTATGGTGGGTACATTGGGTACATATTTTCCAGGCAAAAAAATTGTAATTAAAAAGTCACGCCTGGCCTCACCTACTTTATGTAACTTGTATGGCAGTAAAGCGGAACAGGTGCATCATAAATATGGCGCTTACTCTGAACACGAGGTTTCTCAAAGTATTCACTCCAGACAACTGGCATAATACATTGATTATTTTCCTGCTTACCTTCTATGACAAAGCTGGCTGGCTGCAGCCACCACTAGAGGAAGCTGCATGCATAGGAATACAGTTACAGATAACTGAAATGGAAGCTGTTATCATATGTTTGCACCTAGTGGTGCCTGCATTAAATGCAATGTTTTCACATCAGAAAGAGAAGAAAGAGTTCAGAGCTGTGCACCCTCTAACCACGGCCTTATAGCAGTTCTGTAGTCTGCCTCCTTTGAAGGTACACCACTGTTGATACTGTAACACACACCTAAGCTGAAGCTGATGCCTGGGATCTTTGCTTTAATTGCTCTGAGAGAGATCAACAACTTGCTCAAAATTTGATTCAGGTTTGATTCAGCTGAATAGGTTAACCAATTTCATTTGGGTCCAAAATTATTCAATTCTAATTGAAAGTGCTCAAATTGGCTCGAAAATTTGTTTATGACACTCTGAGGTTCCCTAAGATGCACATTTTTTTTTTCTTTTTTAAAACGGTCTCTCTCCAAAATGGCCAAATTAAATCACCACATCAAATTTTACAACATTCGGGTTGAATCTGATTGACTGTTTAAAATCGATTTGCTTATTTCTAGTCTGTTATTTATAATTAGAGATAAGCAAATTGATTTGAAAATCTCACCCAAATTTTCCAAAAAGTTCTAATTCTAACAGCTCGAACTATGAGTGATCTAATTCAAGAGAGACAATTTTCCAGGCAATGTGAGCACTTTCACTTTGGGTCAAATGTATTTTTTGGCTGGACAACTCAGCCAAATCGGGCCTAAAAAATTCACTAATCTCTAAAAATAATGATTTCAAATATTACCAACAAGCACATATTCTTTGTTTTAGAGATTACAGGAATGTGACAAAATGTTACACCAGTATATCTTTATTTTATTTGTAAAAAAGAAAGTCATTAAATTTTTACTTGAATAGGTTTGCATTCGGTCCCCTATTTTTTTTAGTGAATAAAATATGAGAGGTTAATAGTGTGAACAAGACCATATTCCCAGTGAACCAACTTTAACAAAATGTGTCACCACATTGCCTTATTTTCTATGTCCCTTTATATTAAAGAAGTTCAGCTTTTTTGAAATACAGTATGTTCAAAACTGTAGGGTTTGCAGTTTTTTTGGTCAGGGAGGGTTAAAGGAACTATGAAAGTCAGCATAAAAATGTTATTTAATCTGCAGGAAGCATGTTGTAGAGCAGGAGGAGCTGAGCAGATTCATAAATAGGCTTGTAGAAAAAGGTTCAGTATATGCTGTATTTTATTCACTTAAATTCCTGTTTATTCTGGGCTTTGGAGTCCAGGAGGTGGTCCTATCAGTGATTGACAGCTATCTCTATATGCACATAGAGTGAAGGCTGTCAGTCACTGATAGGACTGCCTCCGTGTCAAAGCCCAGAATAAGCATGGATAAAAATGAAAAAAATTACATGTTTTACTTAATCTTTTCCCATAAAAGTATACATCAATCTGCTCAACTCCTCCTGTTCTATAACATGCTGCCTGAAGCTCAGACACATGTTCAACATGACAGGTTTCCATTAATAAACACTTTCAATGGGCTACTGTACAATCTACAGCAACTGCTCTAAAATATTAGGTAATCACATTGAATTTTTTTTTCTTTATTCTTATTTCTTAAAACATTGTGTAAAAAAATGAAACAAAAATAAATATATATTAATTATTAATAATCATAGTAATGCAATAGATCTGTAAAATGTAATACAAATGAAAGAAAATTCATGCAAAATAGGCTTTAGAGAAATCAGTGCCCAGCCCTTCTTGATTTGAACATTTTAGTACTCGTTGCCTGCAGGTTCTCTTTAAGGCTTTGTAGCTTTGCTTGTATTTTCTATGGGGACCAAGTGAGTCACCAGAAGGACAAGTGAAACACAATGATATCCATTTCTATTAGGCAAATAAACTCCTGAAAATCATTCAAATGATCTAAATACTCAGTACATTTTATCTAGCAGGAAGCAGAGATTATCACAAACCTACATGTTCAAGAACATATTTTAATCACGGGAACCTGACACTATTCTTCCATTTAATTTAAATTCCAGGCATTGTAAAGTGCGCCAATTCAGACCTTAAGAAAACCTGAATAAATGATTACAAGTCCAATGAAAGGTAGCAGAATTTACATACACATTTACTTGTACTTTGTCACATTTTCTTAACCTCTAAATCTCCAAACAGCAGCTAAATGAACTTGTCTGCAAGTATTTTTAGTTTACTTTTTTTCCCCTTCTTTTCAAATTGCAGGCTATATTTCTAGAGCCCTGATGCAATTATGCCACCGCAATTGGCTCTCAATGGAAAAAAACACTAGGCTAGACTTGGATATCAAGAAAAGAGGCAGAAATTGCCTTAGAAACACACCAACACAAAGACAGCTACTTTTCCGTAGAAAGTGGACAGAATAAAAGTCGACAGGTTCTATTAGCAATAACAAGACAAAATACAGAGGCCCTTTATCTCTTAAAATGTAAATTTATACAAGGATTCATGCTGCCTTGCTGTAAATATCAAATACCCCTTAAGACCGTAGAACAAGAATGAATTGATTTTCCTCCTGGTCTCCACCATCTGCAGATTCTCGTAGCCTGGCA
Source organism: Bufotes viridis (assembly GCA_033119425.1). Taxonomy (NCBI): domain Eukaryota; kingdom Metazoa; phylum Chordata; class Amphibia; order Anura; family Bufonidae; genus Bufotes; species Bufotes viridis. The sequence continues at coordinate 310,722,427 of CM065593.1, read as the reverse complement.
TTATATCAGTGCTAAATTAAAAATCCCGCACTCTAAAACCATAAGGGAGACTTGTGAGGTTCAAGCTGTTTATTCTTTAAATTATATGATTGATTTTCTATGTTCATATCTACTCTATCTGAATCATTTTTCAAGTTTACTCAATTGATTTCTTAGTGTTATGTGTTGCTCTCTCAATAACCTTCCTTTAGTGTATATCAGCTTTATATCTGTTCTCATTTACATTTATAGGCCTAAAGCAGCTGAAACTATATTGATTTTTTTCAAGCACTTTAGTATACAATCCCTAGTTATTTGTGATGAATGCTCTTTCTCATTTATGGTATTAAAGTCTCTGAGAGGAAACCTAATTTGATTTGCATTCATTTGGGTCATCTGCCCTTCAGAGATACATGACTGTATAGCCTATCTGTGAGAAAAATTCGTAATCTATGGCCATTGGTAAAGTTTTTATGAAAAGTGCAGATTCATCCAATCTGATATTCACATTATCAGTCATTCAGTTATTAGATTGGCTTTTGAATAAACATTTATTGAATTGGAAATGTTTGTAAGCGACCCTTCCGTGATATTGTTACTTAAAACAATGATGGATAGAAAAAAGGATATGTATCCTACTTGATTATCCCTATCATTGCTAGCTACGCTTCATTGTCTTAATGAAATGAGGATAATATTTAAGGCTAATAAGTAACAATGGCTAAATGTTTACCTAGTACATAGGATCAGGCTGCATGATAATTCCTGTTTAGTCTAAACTCAGCCATAAATGTATTTTGTTGCAGCAAATATTATTAGACAGAGACATGTAAGTTGCTTTACCCATTATAAATTAGAATTCACTATGAATTACTCCCAAAATTCTGATCCTAGTGGATCCAAAACTTCTACGATTTATTTTGGACGAATCATTCAACATGGCAGCCTTCATGTCACAGGTCAGAAGACAAAAAAGTGATGATTTTTGAACAGTTTCTTAATTTAAAAAAATACAACAGTGCCATGTGCTTTTAAACAGGCCCCACTTCTACTATCCACTTACCCATGGCCATATATGTTGCTATCACTTTGACGTTACTAATGCTGTCTTAGCATTTAAAAGCCTGAAAAGGGGTGGACACAGTACTAGAAGACCTCAGAGTCTCATACAATACCTTTAAGGGCACTCTGATTCAGGTTGAATTTATTATTTATTACTTCAATAATAGAAGCGGAACTACAAAAAATTTCAGAAAATTTGCTCATCTCTACTTATCAGTTTTTAATGCTTAAAGGGGTTGTCCGCTTTTTTAAATTGAGAAACCTATCCTCAGAATAGGTTATCAAATATCAGATCAGTGGGGGGCCAACTGCCGGCATGCCTGGCAGTTAGCTGTTTGAAGAAAGTGCAGTGCTAGAACAAGCACTGCCTTTTCTTCACTGTTTACCTTCTCGCCGTTGCAATTGCAGCAGCAAGCAGGAGTAATTAGAGTTCCTCCGTCCCCTTTCACCTCAATGGGAAGGCTCCTTCCTGTTCAAGTGACTAGTATTGAAGTGAATAGGGACAGCAGAGTTGTAATTACACTGCTTGTCACTTCAATTGCAATGGCAAGCAGGTAAACAATCAGAAGAGCACAGCACTCGTACAAGCACTGCGTTCTCTTCAAACAGCTGATCGTAAGCGTGTCAGCAGTCATGCCTAAACTGATTTGATATTGATAACCTATCCTGATGACAGGTCATCAATATAAAAAAGCAGGGAGCGGTTGTCATTGCTGAAATGGGAACAATCACAGTAAGCACTTGCCAGAGGAGGCAGAGTTACAGGTACTGTAACTCCTATAGCACTGAATGGGAACTATGCACACATCATAGCACAGCAAGCTTCGATGTTTCCTTAACTCCTCAGTTACATAAACAATGCAGCTTTGCTGTGTTTGGTTGTTTGCATAGCTCCTATTCACTGTTATAAGAATGGCAGAAACAGCAGAACATTGGCCGTTCTAATGTTTCGAATGTAAGTCCAGCCGAGATGGGTTATTCCCATCTCAGCCATAATACACTAAGATGGGGCAATCCCTTTATAGCTGGCAATACACATTTTTACGGATAATGGTTGTGGAACCAATGTGCCAACTAACCAGTTTGCTGTTGGGCCATTCCGAGGGCATTATTCCAGAGAATCCCTGGTTTTTATCCCTATCCCAGAGATCTGGCCTTCTCTGCAGGGGATTCACCAGGCCGCTACCTCTTGGAATAGTCCCAGTGTGGTTGGCAGCCGACACATAGAGGTTAGCTTGTAACGCATTGAATGAACAGCCAAAGCACACAGACAGAACCAGGCGGAGAATAGGATGGCAGAGTACATGCAAGACCAAGGCAACAACAGACTGAATAAGACAAGCTCAAGCACACAGAATAAATGCAAATCCATGGAACAGACACTGGGGAATGGAAAATAGAACTTACGTCAAAATTCAGACACAGAACAAGCAGACAGAATCTAAACAGATAAAACTGAATTTGTTTCATAACCAGGGGAAGTATACTTAACCCACAATATATATGGCAGAGCAAAGGAACACATAGGACAAACAGGTGCAAACTGAGGCAAGATAGAAAGCACAATAGCATCAATTCACACCCACAAGAAACTGAAGACAGGAGAACCCGGTAAAAGAAATGAATTTCTATAAATCCATTTCAGGTCAAATTCTAACAAATTATTCCAAAAATTCGATTTGGGTCAGAATTTATAGTACCTGAATCAAAAGTGCTCCAATTGGCCTCAAAATTGGTATATATGAGTCTCCTAGCATTTTTTTCTATCTTGTCTTTCTCACCTTTTTTATTACAATTTTCTCTCTCTCTCCCTTTCTTCTTTAAAGCGCTTGAACGCAATGATAGCAATAGTAAATAATGTCGAAGTGACACTGACATATATAAGTATGGGTAAACGCATGGACGAAGGCTTGCCGAAACGCGCGTTGGGGTGGCGCCATCCTGGTCCTTTGGTTTCACTGTCACATTGGGTAAGATCTGCTAAGATTCAAGTCATTGATTGCATTTATGTTAGTATCGGTGGATGTCAGAGTACAGAGGGAGTGATCTATATCAGTATCAGGCTCTCTCTGCATGTCAAGTTTACAATGAATTCACTCTAATTAGGTAACTAGTTTGCGCTAAACTTATAATTAGGGTTAACTAAAAGCAGATAGCGCTGTAGGAGAAAAATAATAAATTTTTATTAGAATTTCAAGGGGATATAGTCAGGGCTATCCGCATTAAAATTGCTAAATGGCACTGTGTGAGAGAATTGTGATGATATATGGCTCACTATCTCACATACAGCTGCCCAGTGTGGGGGAAGGACCGTAACTGGTCCGTGATCACGTGTACCGTGAGTGACCGAAAACTGCCGCTATATGACTGTATGCAGCAGATCTCAACCCACATAACCACACACCCCCTGTAGGCGGCTCAAGTAGGTATAATACATAAGTATTAATTTCTGGCTCCTAACTAATGTAGGAAATAACTGTCCCTGCTTAATGCTCGACGCGTTTCTTTGCCCTGTGCGGGCCAGTCATCAGGAGCTAAAGGAGAGAGCTAGGAGCATGTATGCAATGTCTCGTGCCTCTGATGGCGTGCACGAGACCAAACAGACAAGCCTCCGGCACTGTAGCGGCCGGAGGCTTGTCTGTTTGGTCTCGTGCACGCCATCAGAGCACAGACATTGCGTACATGCTCCTAGCCTCTCCTTAGCTCTGATGTCTGGCCGTACAGGGAAGCAGCAGCGTCAGCTAGCTGGGACAGTTTCTACATGATCAGGAAGCTATACGTATGTGTTATACCTGAAGCCACCCAGGGTGTGGTTACGTAGGTTGAGATCTGCTGCTACAGTCATCTACGGCAGTTTCGGTCACTCACTGTACGTGATCACGGACCAGTCGATCCTTCCCACACTGGGCATGTATGTGAGATAGTGGCCTATATCATCACATCTCTCACACAGTGCCATTTAGCTGATTCTAATGCGGATAGCTGCTACCCTTAATTCTAATAAAGCTTATTATTTCTCTACAGCTATCTGCTTTTAGTTAACCCCAAGTTTACAATGACTATCACTATTTACATATAACACTATATTTAATACTATGCGTCAATCTGCAGATTTTCTCCTTTATGTTACTAGCCAATCTGTGGTCTGGGATGGCGCTATAAATTTTTCACCTTCCTGCTGTATATTTTAATATTTATCTACTAATAAAGTACATTTATATATATACTTTTGCATTTGGCTCCATTTTCTGTGTGATATTGTGTTGATCTTGTTACAGGAGTATATGCACAACATAATTAGGAATGCGGGTCTCTCTTACTAAATGCCCTGGTATTAACCGTTTATTGTTGTTGGGCAGGAGATACCCCCTTGGTCATCATTTTTTGCATGGTCAACGGTGTTAACAAACAGCTTTTTTTGGAAACACACTGTGTTTATCAAGACTGGCGTTCCCATACATCAGTCTTGATCCATGTGTGCTAGAATGAGATGAGCTTAATTTATTAAGAGACATCTGCTTCTAGTTTTATCTTTGCCTCTCCATGCACTAGAAGCTGAAGTCTACCCCAGCTAGGGGCTGCCACCATCTTCCGCAATAACGAACAAACGAACACCGGTGACATGAACATAGGTTAAGTTGCAGCAACTGCACAGCCAACAACTTGGCCTGGTGGGAATTTCGCTTGAACATAAGCTAAATGCTGGTCGCTTGTCTCATGGCCACAAATTCCATTATGAATGTTTCACGATGGAGTAGAGGAAAAGGAGGAAGAGCCTGAGCAGGAGAAGAAGTAGCTAATGATAACAAGAACACTGTACTTCTTTAGGATGCGGCCTGGCTGCCTCAAAGAAGACAGGAGAAGGTGGACGGTCTTGTCCCAAATGTGCAGTACCGCAGAAGATGACTGCAAGGGTTAATTACTACAAAAAGAGCTAACATATTGTATTGAGTGACATGTTGATTTTTGTTAAATCACTTATATTTCTTTATGCATTATATACACAGATGTATGTGCAATGTATGGGTAATGTATAGTTAATATTGGCAGACTGGCTAGGTTACCAGGGTCTGCCCCCTGGTTAGTGAGTTGAGTCTAAGTAGAGCAGGGAAAAGGCCTATATGTGCAAGCTCCTGAGAGTTAGTCCCAAGTCCAGAGAACCATTATCTCTGAAGCTACCACTGCCAGAGAAGTTTGTTTACCACCACAGTAATCCTGAGAGGAAGAGACCAGACATCTTAGAAGGTCCAGAACCAACCAGGCTGTGCAAGCTTCAGGCATCAAAGTATTAGCTCATTTATAGCATTGAGACTTTGTTGTCATGGAAAGGATATATGTATTGCTCACATCACATTTTGAGAAAAACTGGCCATTAATATCAAAAGATCTGTACCCCGAACTCTGGGGATTGCAGAAAAAGTCTAGGCCAAGTTCACACTTCAGTTATTTGGTCTGTTATTTCCATCAGTTATTGTGAGCCAAAACCAGTAGTGAAGCCTACTCAGAGATCATGGTAATGTAAAGATTTGCACCTCTTCTGTGTTTTTGACCTGCATCTGGCTTTGGCTTACAACAACTGATCAAAATAACTGACCAAATAACTGAAGTGTGAATTTAGCCTAGCAAGAACAGAGTTGCATGCCTGTGGTTATTTGGAGAAACTGCAAAGTATATCTAGAAGTGTATCTAGAAGGATAGATTTGCGGAATACTGCAACTTCTATTTTTTGCCTATACATTGTGTGGGGAGTCGCTCTGGTAGATAGCAGTGCGGGTGCAGTATAGAGACAAAACGGAGTCCAGAAAGTGTAGCAAACAGTGTTTAATTCACACGTGTAGCAAATACACAGCAAACATTCACTTGGTGTTAATTCACACCCAACAGAAAACGTGCAGCAAAACAAAATAGTCCAAAACAGGTTCCAGTCACCTGGGAGGCTTTAGGTGCAGGTTCGCACCTGGCTGTCAGTCCAGCCGCAAGGCAATCGACCTCCGGCTTCCAGGCCGTCTGCACTCCTCCTTGCTTGGGGTCTTGCTTCCAGCCCAGAGAACTCCACACAGCACAGCATGGATCAGAACTCCCAAACTCAAGTGATTCCACAGCCTAACAGCAGCTCCAGGACGATCACACACAGCTGCTGAGGAGGCTGCCTTTTAAAGGTCCGGATAAAGTCCGGCCTGGACCGTGGGGAATAGGCACCCACCCAACTCTTTGCCTACTCCCAGTAAGAGCCGGCCCGGATTGGCTTTGCAGCCAAACTAAAAACAAGGTGTCAAACAGCACTAGCTGCTGCTGACACACGAAAACCCGGCTCTTACCTCACCGAGGCCAGGAACCTCGGTGACACGTACCTGCCATCGACCACGGTACCTTGCACCCTCTTACAATTGCTATTGGGAGAAGACTGCAATGTTATATACTTAGGAACTGTGCCCATTGCTGCTATTTGTACTACTGCTTCCATCATCCATCCAAAAAAGAAAGCCTTTTGGGGTCATTTATCAAACTATTGTAAAGTAGAACTAGCATAATTGCCAATAGCAACCACCGTGAACTGTGAGTTCTACTACCACCCTCAAAGCCAGTTCAATTTTCCCACTGGATCCGGTTATGCAGCCTCATGTGCTGCAACAGAACCCTGGTACATCTGGTAGGGTTTGAATACTTATGGCTTAATTTTATCCAGCAGATCTTGCACACAGCAATGGTTTTGTTTGCTGGCTGTGTGGAGAAAAACTGACATATGGGAGATACAGTACTCGCACAGAGCTAGCAGCAGCCAAGCCTGGCCTATGGCTGGCATGATTTGAGCCTGTGCCAATGGTATCAGTGCCATCTCCAGTTCATGAGCCACCCACAATAGAAGCAGATCGGGCTCTGGCAGTTTAAATGTAGGCTTTGGCCATATATTGCCTCCATTTTTTTATTGCCACCACCCTCCTACTCTGATGTCACCTTCTCCTCAGCACCCTGATCCAGCTTTCAGGTCCTGTCCAACACACAAACATGATTAGCTTCCCCAACACTTTTAACAGACTTTAATGTTTAATTTTTATTTTATTTATTTTATTCTCAAATATATGTCATTGTGGTCTCCTTGGCCCCCTTACGATTCCATCCTCTCCATTTGTCTCAAGTGCAACTGTCCCCACAGCTACCACTGCCGCTACCACCATCACTGTGGCTACCAGTGCCACTACTACTATTACCACCACTTCCGCTACCACAGCTATGCATCAGGTCCCCAAACCTCCACCTGAATCTCCTCCTCATGGCAGTCTAAACACTTCTTACACAAGTTATTAACAGGAAGACTATCTTGACTATCTTCCACAGCACATGGGGTGTTGGTGCCTTTTCTTAGGTAAAAAGAGTGAAGACAGAGATGGTGCAAGGGAAAGGCTTCTCGGGAACTGCAAGATGGAGAAGCAGGAGGAATGCTGTGACCCTTGTCTCCAAAGCAAGGTCTCAGACTCAGAGATGACATCCACATCCTCCTGCTGTGACTGAGAGAATAAATTAACCACCCAGTGCACAATGTTATGCTCTTTATCCATAATAATCATCTGGCACCCACCGGAAGTCAAGGAGAACTGTGGCCTGCTGCTACTAATTGTCACGCCGGCAGTCTATGCCCGCCACTGTCTTGTTTTCCTGGGCAGGTGCAGACATTGCTCTGCTCTCCCTGTGTGAATTAGGACTAGTGCTCAGTCAACTTTCCTTTAGCACTGAGAAAGTTAATGCTTTCCTCCTGTCTCTGTCCAGATGATGGTTAAGTTGCTGATCAATTTCCCTATTTAGCTAGGCTGTGGTTCTACCTCCTCGCCTGAGCTTTGAGGTTGTCTAGTCTCTAGTAACCAGCTAAGGAGATCTGTTGTCTGAATGCCTGTGCACCGAACCTTGCCTGTCTACCGATTCTGCTCCTTGCCGCCAGCCTCAGCCTTGGAACTGTGACCTGGACTACACACATATGCCTGCCCCGATCTTGGAATTGCTATGTGGAATACGCAGGTACTCAGCCTGCCATGACATTGGACTACTCTGTTTGAATGTGTGCTTGGTGCTTTGCATGGGTGTCTCTGACCCCTTTGGTTAAGCAGCCAACTTCACCAGGACTACTTCTGGAGGTAGTGGTCTGGTTGGTTCCCTGCAGCAAAGAGCAGATTACTGTACAGGGTTTAGCGGGTAATACCAGGGAACCGCCAGGACAACTCCATTTGGTTTAGCCCAAAGTCAAACAGGTAAGTTGGCACAGTGGGTCCACACTCATTGTCAGATACAGTAAACTCAGGCCATGGATCCCGCTGACAAGTCAGATACAGATATTGTCCTATCTAAGTGATGTATCTACCTGTCTGGGCTCTATGACTACTAGCATTGAGGTACTGCAGCCACTAACTGCTGCTCCTACTCTGTATTTTGCACTAATGGGAGAATTTGGTCCCCGACTCCCCAGTTATCTGCTCCTTCTCAGTATGATACTAAGCAATGTCATTGTTTCATAAACCAGTGTACGCTGCACTTCGAGGTGCTCTCCCACCAGTTTGCCACTGATCATGCCAAGGTTGCCTTTATGATGTCCCTCCTCTCTGGTGGGGCCCTGGCCCGAATGATTCGTCTGTGGGAGAAGAATGATCACCTTACTAACAACTGAAAGGACTTCCTCGACTTCAAATTCATCTTCAGCACCAACAGGCAAATCCACTGTCAGCTAAAGGGGTATTAAGGGGTCCTAATAAATGACCACCATTGTTTCAGATATAGGAAGACAATTCACTTCGAAATTCTGGAGGTCCCTCGGTAAGTTGCTACATACAAAATTTGATTTCTCCTCTGCATATCATTCACAGACTAATGAGCAAGTAAAAAGAGTTAACCAGGTTCTGGAGAAGTATCTACGCTTCTTTGTTTCTGTCAAGAAAGACAACTGGGTATCTCTGCTCCCATGGGCTGAATTCTGCTATTGCAATCTCTCCAGTCAATCTACTGACAAGTCTCCTGTCTTTGTTGTTTAAGGTCAACATCCTTGGGTGCCTGAACCTTATGAGCTATCCACTGACTTGCCAGCTGCAGATGCTTCAACCAGGGATGTTTCGCAGATTTTGTAGACCCAATACTGGGGCTCCACATTTATTTTGTATATTACTTTTTCCCAGGGAGCTTTGCACTTTGGATTGCTGTGTTGAGACTCTAAAATGAGGCTCCACGGTGTTTTCTGTAGCTGGTCTCCCTGAGATCAGCTATTATTTTGTTTGAGTAGTCTCCAAGGCATTGCTCCTAGTTAGCCAGAATCCTACTCCACACTGATGAGGGGCAACACCCCGAAACAGCTGTCTGTGGATGGAAAACTGGCTTAGGTTTTCCCCGTCACATCCTTAAAGCTTGTAAAAAAGTGGGATCTTGACATAGGGGCCACTTAATATGGTGGATTTGGTGATCTCTGTAATGGAGATGACCCTTTGCTTGGTTTTCCTTCCTTTGAGGGATATCTGGCTTTCATTGTGTTGTAGACCCAATACTGGGGCTCCACATTTATTTTGCATATTACTTTTTCCAGATCTGGCAGGAGACCAAGGCTCTTTCTTGGTCCTCAATATCCATGAAGAAAAAGGCAGATAAGAGAAGGAGAGATGTTCCACAGTTCTTGCCCGGTGACAAGTTCTGCTTGCCGTCAAAAAATATTTACCTCAAGATTCCATCTTACAAATTTGCTCCTCGATTTTTGGGACCTTTCAAAATTATATCTCAAGTCAACCTTTTCTGTTACAAGCTCTGTCTGCTGCCTTCTCTCCTCATTCCCAATTCCTTTCATGTACAGTATCTTTTCACAGACCCCTGGTATTAAACCACTACTCTAACTCTTCTATTGCTGCTCCTATTCTTGTTGGTGTTGTAGATGAATTTGAAGTCAGCAATATTTCAGATACGAACAAGGTCAAGGGCAAGACCTTTTCTCTTGTGGATTTAAAGGGTTTTGGTCTTGAGGAAAGGTCTTAGGAGCCTACAGAGAGCATCAATGCTCCAGTCATCCTGAAAAAATTCCTGGCACACAAACATACCCTAAGTAGAGGGTACGTAAGGGAGGGTGTACTGTCATGCCGGCAGTCCACGCCCACCGCTGTCATACTGTCCCAGGCAGGCGCAGACATCACTCTGCTCTCTCTGTGTGAATTGGGATTAGTGAACTTTCCATCACCACTGAGAGAGTTAATGCTTTCCTTCTGCCCCTGTCTGGTTAAGTTGCTGATCAGTCTCCCTATTTAGCAGGGCTGTGGTTCTACCTCCTCGCCTGAGCTTTGAGGTTGTCTACTTTCTAGTAACCAGGGTGCTGGCACACAGTGCAGTTCTAGCATGCAATTAGGATATAGTTTTTTATTGTAGCTAGCTGAAATTAATTAAATCATTCCCACCATGCAGAACACCAGGCTTTAAGGAGGCTGCTAAACTGGCTAATTTGAAAACTGTATCCTGAATGCATGTCAGTACTGCACAGTGTGCCAGTACCCTAAGGTGGTCTGTTGCCTGAATATATGTGTACTGAGCCTTGCCTGTCTACCGATTTTGTTCCTTGCCGCCTGTCTCGACCTTGGGACCTTGATCTGGACTATGCAGCTAAACCCCATTCAAGTTGCATCTGTGGCTGCCAGAAAACCAGTTTTTTAACTATGATGTGTTCTCTGCTCTCTGCATTAACCTGCTTTGCCACGCTGCCCCTTTGTTCTGAATGACAGCTGTAGTATTCAACCCGGAGTCCACCACTTCTGTGATTCAGAGCATGGGGGGATTGGGAAGCAGCTAAATGCAGAAAGCACTACACAGTGAAACACCACCTCCTGGGCATTAGCAGGAGCAGTGCCCAGCAGAATAAAAGTTCATATCCATATTGAGCAACCCCCTGAGGAGCCGGTGTAGAGGAAAAGAGTGGTAGTGGCCCTGATAAAGTGTTGTGTTATGGTGAACTCACTCAGGCCTTTGCTCCCTGGGGATCGGTGCAGTGGAAATATAGTACTGAAGAATGAAGATATCATTTAAATGTAACAAAGTGTTTTTTACTAAGTGCAATGTAGAACTTTAAATACATACAGTAGTAGCAATTTCCAAGTGCAATTCTCTTTGGCACCAGCAAGGAATGTGGAGGCAGGTAGGGTGGCTGAATTTAAGCACTGAGGTTGTACTGGCCTAGTAACGTTCTGGGTGACAGGTGTCTTAGCCATAGTCCCTCCCCTTACAGCGGTGTCTATAGATGCTGAAGTAGCAGTTAAAGCTGCTGTCTAGAATATCAAGAACCTCAGAATTTCCTGTCTTGTTAGGTGTTAAGGAAGGGTTGAAATATATATATATATATATATATACATATATATGTATCCCCTTATAGAATGTGTCAACTCGTATCAACTTGATACAGGCCCATGTTTAGCCTGTAGGCCATGGCTGGCATTGTTATCTGTTAAATCGCCCAACTGTCCCTGGGGGGTAGTTAGCATAGAGATGCTAAATAGGATGTGGGTCCAGGACAGGAGATTGCAGACTTTATGGCACCTTTTGATCAGCACATGGCTTACATGCTAAACCTGTTTCCTCCCCCCTTATCTCCAAACTACTTGGGGGGAGGGCTCACAAGGTACAGTGGACTTCACTGATATTAGGGCATGGCATGAGATAGTAGGGGCTCTTCTGAACTCGGCTCTTGACTGGGAAGGACACACACAGATGGGACCCGAAGATGGCTGAGTACCCCCAACCCCTGCCCTGATTTCCCATAGCCCTACAGTCCCATGTACCCCTTCCCTGCCCAGCAGCATCAACCTCTGTTGGTGTAACCCCTGCCTCCCTACCCATTATCCCTGCATTTACCCCTACCTTGCCATCCCTGAACCCCTGCTCCCTGCCCTGCATTAATCCCTGCTGTACACCTGCAGCAGCCTTCAGCCCAGTGTATCTGTGGCCTGTATTAACCCTTGCAGGTCCAAGCAAGCCCTGCTACCCACAGTCCCCTGCACCTTGTGTTAACCCCTTCACTGCTGCCCTGCCTATAGCCCAGCAGCAGTAACCCTTTGTTACTCCCATAGGGATAGCTTAGAGCCAGGTTGGGTGGGCTGTAAATGTGTATGGATGTGTGTGATCTGTATTAGCTAGTGTTGTGGGTGGAATTTGGGATTGTGTAGTGTAGTTAGTATTGCATTTGTAGTGTTGTGTTATGTAGTACATATCTGTGTGCGTCAAGCTTTAATAAATACCGTTTTACTGGTAGAATTGTGTAGCGTGTATTTGTTAGCATTTAGCGTAGTGAGTTTGGCGCATGCAGATAGTAAGTGTAAGCGACTTGGTGACGTGCTAGGCAATAGAAGTGTGTTGTTAAGGTATAAATAGGTGGAGTTATCTGTAGATGGTTCCGCCTATTTATGAATATTAATTATTGATATTTGCATGAATATTAATAATTAATATTCCCCCTTTACATTAGGAAGCAAGACCACCCCCCTACTACCAAGAGAGGAGGAACAGGGTGGTTAGATAATAAAAGAGATAATGGCTAAACTTAAAATTTGAAATTTGGTTCATGCACATCTACAGTATTACAGGGCATGCTGAGACATATAGTACATCACTGTATGATTTCTAGGTAAGAACCTTTCTGAAATTCATCTTGTTAAACACATTTTTCAATATGCAAACATATTTATCACCTTGTCAGCCAATCAATTTGCTTGATGCTTTACCTGAGCTCTGTAATTACATCAAAGACTACATCACATGCTCCATTGATTGCACAAGTCTCCTGTTTAAAATAAAAAGATTAATTGAGTATATCTATTTTTCAATCTCAAATCTTTTTATATTTGTCATCTCTCAAATCGATTTACTCTATTACCTATCATCTATCTATCTATCTATCTATCTATCTAGGATAGATGTATATGCTGCTGTTGTGTTGCTTTTTAAAAGCAATTCACCTCCGGACAAAGCCTGTTGAGGTGAAACGTGTATTGAAGTGCTAGCACTTGGGGCTGTATTTCTTATATTAACCATGTCACAGAGTATGTCAATTTGATGTTTTGGTTATCAACGTTTATATTTGGCTATATCCTTTTTATATAATAATAGACAGTAGTGCATAAACATTAGTAGGAACAGTCTATATTAAATAGCACTGACTGGTGGCTTAGACTGCCGACACTGTGACTGGTGGCCGTGGCTGGCGGCAGTGACTGATGGCTGAGACGACTGGCACGGACTGGTGGCTGAGACTGCTGGCACTGTGACTGGTGGCTGAGACGGCTGGCACTGAATGGTGGCTGAGACTGCTGGCACTTTGACTGGAGGCTGAGATGGCTGCCACTGACTGCTGGCACTGACTGGTGGTGCTGAGACCGTGGCTCTGACTGAGACTGCGGCTCTGGCTGAGACTGCAGACTGCGGCTGGTGGCTGAGACTGCTGGCAATTACTATTGGTTGTGGTGGAGACTGCTGACACTGAGTGCTGGCTGCAGCTGAGAATGCTGACACTGACTGGTGGCTGAGACTGGTGGCCGAGACTGGTGGCTATGGCTGAGACTGCTGGCACTGACTGGTGGCTATGGCTGAGACTGCTGGCACTGACTGGTGGCTGAGACTGGTGGCTGGCGGCCGAGACTGTTAGCTGTGGCTGAGACTGCTGGCACTGTGACTGGTGGCTGTGGCTGATGGCACTGACTGGTGGCTGAGACTGCTAGCACTGTGGCTGGTGGCACTGACTGATGGCTGAGATGACTGTGGCTGTGGCTGCTGGCTGAGACTGTTTTCTGTGGCTGAGACTGCTGGCACTGACTGGTGGCTGTGGCTAGTGGCTAGTGGCACTGACTAATGGCTGAGATGGCTGGCACTGACTGGTGGCTGAGACTGCTGGCACTGTGGCTGGTGGTGCTGACTGATGACTGAGATGACTGGCACTGACTGGTGGCTGAAACTGCTGGCACTGTGTCTGGTGGCTGAGATGGCTGTTACTGACTGGTGGTGCTGAGACTGCGGCTGTGGCTGAGACTGCTGACTGCGGCTGGTGGCTGTGGCTGAGACTGCTGGCTGTGGCTTGTGGCTGAGACTGCTGACACTGAGTGCTGGCTGCAGCTGAGAATGCTGGCACTGACTAGTGGCTGAGACTTGTGGCTGTGGCTGGTGGCCGAGACTGATGGCTATGGCTGAGACTGCTGGCACTGTGACTGATGGCTGAGACAGCTGGCACTGACTGGTGGCTGAGACTGCTAGCACTGTAACTGGTAGCTGTGGCTGGTGGCACTGACTGCTGGTGCTGAGATCACTGACAGCAACTGGTGGCTAATACTACGGGCAGCAGCTGCTGTGTGTGTCTGACAGGGCACGCAGGTGTGGACGGTATGGGTGGCTGTGATAGGGCGGCGCTCTGGTGTGGGCGGTGTGGGCGTCGTGTGTTGCGCCGTGTGTTGATTGGCCGGCGCGGGTGTGGGCGGTACGGGCGGCATGTGGGGTGGCTGTGATAGGACAGTGCGCTGGTGTGGGAGGTGAAGGCGGCGTGTGGTGCGCTGTGTGTTGATTGGCTGGCGAGCGCCTGCATGTGCACTTAAATAATCGCCACACATGCACGGACACCAGCCCTGAGCACGTACACAGGGCTTTTATTAATATTGATGTTTTTTGCCCTTACATAACATATGCATGGATGGGTTTGTTACCTCTTAGCTAGCCTGACCAGATTTGTTATAACTGCTATAATCTGGTGTGATCTGATAGGAGATAGATATTGACCTTATTATTTTATACCATTGTCGTATGCAGACCCCATCTATTTTTGTGTATCAAATTTGCCCATCTAGCTGATCTTTCTCCCCTATTTCTATTTTTGTAAATTTATGGGCTATTGTACATCTTCAATAAACATGGGCATTTGTTATGATGACTTTTGTTGTAAGTCCTGAAGTCCTGTTGTTGTTTAGAATGGTATAGACTATAGTTTCCTATGGAACACAGATTAGTGATTTTTTTTTTGTAGGTGGTTTACTTTTACAGCAATTGCCATGGTTTTGCAATGAGGTAATTGCTCATGCAATGTTAACAAGGGAAACGCCTTGATAGTCCTGAAGTCCTGTTGTTGTTTAGAATGGTATAGACTATAGTTTCCTATGGGACACAGATTAGTGAGTTGTTGTTTTTTTGTAGGTGGTTTACTTTTACAGCAATTGCCATGGTTTAGCAATGGGGTAATTGCTCATGCAATGTTAACAAGGGAAACGCCTTGATTTAGCATGTTTCACCTATGAAAAAGGAAGTTGTGGTAAAACCACCAGTTTTTTTATGTCTTTTTTTCTGAAATCATGGCACATTGTGGTAATTACAAATTCTGCTCTGTCCAGAGAAATTCTGAGCTCTACTATGCATTATAAAAGTCTTTGGTGCCATACCGTATATCTTTTTTTATGTCAGAATAAACCTGGCCATACACATTCAATAGCTGTCAGCTGAATAATCGTTTGTACAACAGCTACATTATCTCTCGTGTCTCCCTCCCGGCTTCCCAAATATGTCTGTGTATTCTATGGGGAGAGATGAGAAAGCCACTGCCAGACAGTACTGATCATAGCTTCATTCAGCGGAGAACAAAAGGATCAGGTGAAAATCATCCTTTGGGAAAGAGTCGGAAGCTCCCTACATACATTAATGTGTCGGCCAAACCAGCCATTCTTGATGGGTTCAGCCAAGAAAAGTATAATGTGTATGGCCAGCTTAAGAGTATGGTCAAATGGAGCAGATTTGCCACAGAAAGTTCTGCAGATGGAAATCAGTTCTGTTCATGTGAATGGTGCTGTCTTATTAGCAGGTATTTGAATTTTTGGAAGCCCCTTTCAGATGACTGGAACAGTAAAAATATCTTCAACAAGGTGTAAATGTACTCTTATATGAAAGAAGAGTTGTGGCATGCTTAGTCAGATGCTGTATGACAAATGTGAAATCTTGTTAAATATGGCAGCCATTGTAGTGTTTATAGCTCTATAGTATGGAGCTGTAGGAACTACATGAGCTGCTGTACAGGCTCCATATACAATTCTTACATATGAACTCTTAGGCCTGTTTCACATTTGCTTCAAGAGTTCTCACAGGCTGTTCCCTGCACGCCACAGTTTTAGTGCGACTGAATCACAGTATATCTGCTGTATATCAGATCTCCGCCAGACCACATTATAGTCAATGGCGCTGGAGGGCATTCCGGTAATGTCCGGCAATGCAGGATCCAGAGAGCTCTGGCAACTCCTGCCACTTGTGAACCAAGCCTCAAGCAAGGCATACACATGATAACATTAAGCTAAACAATCATTTGCAGGACAGCTACATCTCCAGATCCTCCCATACATATGCATGCTCAGCTCACTGCATATGTAGTAAATGGCAGCAGCTCTGGCAGTGGCTTATCCCCTGAAAACAAAAGAATGGGGCAGTAAAAATCCAGCATGCCGATTCTTATCTCGTCCAACATCAAGCATTGGGCTACAGTCCACATACACATTGTCAGTTCGACTGACAAAGATCCAATATGCACAGCCAGCTTAACTCCTAATTTATCAACAAGCAAGTCTGTATAGCCAACAAATATCCACAAAAATATAATAAACTTTATTAAATAAAAATAATAAAAATAATGCAGTTATAAAAACTGAGTCACACATGATAAGGCAACAGCACCAGGGCATACATTACAATGATGGAGGTGACTGTAGTAAATTGTGTAACAGTCTGCCTGGAAAAAAATGTATCCACCAATAACAGAAATCAGAAAAATCAAAATAAATATTAAAAATTGGGTGAGTACAAAACATAATAATTAGTATGTAACCCACAGGCTGTAATAACTGGGTAATATAGGGCAAATGGCAAGGGTAAGGTGTAATGTGCAATTAAAAATACAGATTTACCAATTCATGAAAGGATAGAGACAGTTCATCTTCCATACATGGCATGAATAGCCCTTGTTTTACTACTTGTACTCCCAAACAAAGGGCTCACCGAAACCTGTATCAGAATACTAAGCTACCAGAAACATCTTTTAAGAGCTATTCTTCCAAGACATACAATCTGTAAAAGTTTGCACTTTATACATAAAACATCTATTCTATAGAACAACACTTGTTTATTTCCACATATCAGCTAAATGTAAAAACTTAAAGGGCTTGTCCAGCTTTTTAATACTTTTTATTTACCTCCGCTCCCTACCAAACCAGTGACAGGCACTTTTTCTACCTGTTCCCTGTCACTCAGTTCCACCTCTGCATTCACTGCGTTCCAGTCCCCAGTTGTAAACTCTTGTCATGGACAGGGGTTACATGTGCTGCTGCTGCCAATGACTGGCTGCAGCAGTGACGTGTCCCCAAAGCATCCTGTCACTGAGTCACGTGCTGCTTGGGGAACACGGTACCACTGCAGCTAGTCTTTGGCTGCAGTGGCACATATGAG
>CM065593.1:310609931-310702431 GCA_033119425.1 Bufotes viridis | reverse complement strand
CAGCTCAGCCCCAAAGAAGTGAATATGGCTGACCTGAAAAACCAAGCACAGCTGCTGTACTATAAGAAAAGAGAAAAGGTCCAGCTTCCATTGCAAAATCATGAAGAGCTTTATTCACATGGTGCGGTACAGGTTAAAAACAGACAGGTACTCATCTACGCGTTTCGGATCCACATATCTTGATCCTTATTCATGACACAGAGTACAACACATTTGGGCAGCCATTAAATACAGTTCAAGTGCTGGTGCAGCAGGTGAAACTCATTAAGGCGAAGCCCAACCTCCAAAAGATTTAACTCTATAGTGACTAGGAGAAATAAAATGCGTTTCGCACAGGCAGTCAAGTACGTTTTATCGCTACTGATGAGGTTTTTGCGGTTAAGCAGTATATTAACTGCAATACCTCATATGTGGTATACTGCATCACGTGTTCTTCATGTCACCTCCAATATGTTGGGTGTACCAGTAACAGTTTAAAAACGCGCATATGTAGACACTTGTCTGATGTGCCACATGCACAGGAGAAAAATGTCTCTGCCGTCAGCTTACACTTTGCGGTTGTTCATGGGGGTGATACTGGTAGCCTTGTGGTACAAGGCATTGAAAGGGTCCCTCCCCCTTTGAGGAGAGGCGATTATAGAAAGAAATTGTTTAACAGGGAGTCCTATTGGATTTTTTGTATGAGAACATGCGTTCCGCTTGGATTAAACCGAAGGCATGATTTGATCCTTCAATATTGATATTTTTCATGTTTCCTTTTATGTAACCTGGTTTTATTGTATTTTATTTCACCTTGTCACTATAGAGTTAAATCTTTTGGAGGTTGGGCTTTGACTTAACGAGTTTCACCTACTGCACCAGCACTTGAACTCTATTTAATGGCTGCCCAAATGTGTTGTACTATGTTTCATGAATAAGGATCAAGATATGTGGATCTGAAACGCGTAGACGAGTACCTGTCTGTTTTTAACCTGTACCGCACCATGTGACTAAAGCTCTTCACGATTTTGCAACGGAAGCTGGACCTTTTCTCTTTTCTTGTTGGACTTCTGGCGCCTGTGGTTCCTTGGCGTGGCCTCGTGCTTCCAGGGCTGGGTGAGCTCACCACACCTGTGGACTTGACTAGCTGCTGTACTATGTACAGTGCTGTGCTTGAAGAGCTTTCAGGAGCCGGCTAGACTCACCAGATCTCTAGTGAGCATGGCTGCTCCCTGAAACAGCTAATAAGTGAAGGGGGGCCAGGACTCGGATAACTTCTTAAGTTATTTCAAGACACAGTTGACTATTTGCGAATGTAGAGCATTTCTAAAAGATCCAGTGCCAATTTGCTAACAAGGGCTTGGACTGAGATTATGTGATGACCCAGTATTGTGGGACCATACACCTGATGCATAGTGGGTAGGACAACTTGCAAGTTTGTGTTCATATGTTGGAGGTTGGTTGAGGGAAACTCTGTGAAAATGAGTGGTCCAGTGTTCAACTACAAAGGTGAAGGGCAGATGAAAATAAAGTGGCTGGTGAGACCCAGTGAGAAACACTTTGGTGGGGCAGGTCGGGGTGGGGTTAGTTTCTAGAGACCTACAACATCACTATAGTCTCACAACTGATCTTACTATTCCTATGTACTTTTTTGTATAAATATGTGAATATCATATACTGTTATATCATGTCTGATGAAGAGACCTGAGTAGTCTCCAAAGCTTGCATTTTGTCATCATATTTTCATTTAGCCATTAAAAGGTATCAACTACTAAGGAATCTCACCCAAAACTAATCATCTATAACACATATACAATTACCTACACCCCCTTTACAATGCTTCACCAACTGCAGCAGGCTAGAATGCCTCTTAGAGATAGCTATAATTCAATGTTTTCTATTTGACATGCCAGGATATTTTGTAATTAAGAAAATGCCAATAATTGCTTTCTTGTTTCATGATTTAGTAAAACTTTCTAGGAAGGTTATAAATATTATGTTTCAGTAGATGTGACAACCCTATTTCTTCATGCTTTCATGCAAGACAAACAGAAATCAACAGCCAACAAAATAAGCTGGAATTTTGTCAACTTCCAATTATTATCTTGCTGGTGGGGAAGATCAAAGAATAATTGAAGTTTCTGGTCCTGAAGTCATAGAATGGACAAACAATTTCAGCTGTGAGTAGATATAATTCTAGATACCAATCCTTAACTTTTCTACATTTGATGAAACGTCAGTGCCTGGCTGTAGAGAGCCATTTACTACAATATATATTGTTTGAAATGAAAAACTGTGAATGTCTGTTACTGCCGCGCTATAAACAGAGTATGCATTAAGTTCAATTTGTTACTTTTTTTGTCATATTTTATTTCTTTTTAAATAACATTGTCATTTAGAACGTGAAATTTCAGTGTTTCAGTGTGTTTTCTGTGTCAGGTAGTCATAACTCGTCGTCAAGATACAGTAAGACCATTTTTTATCTGTTGTAAAACATATGAATGGTGCACTATATTTCTTTCGCTTATGGAAGGAAACAGAATGTTAAAAAAAAATCTTTGCTCTGACTATTGAGATAGCTACACCATATAGCCAAAATTATTATTACAAGCTAAAACATCCATCACCCCAGGGCTGGATAGGCAAATCTGGAAGCCTGCATTATGTAACAGACACCAACAGTTATAGGAGCCATCTTAATAGCTGTAGTAAAGAAGGGAATCAGGGTAAAGAGACGTTGTCACCTAGTTTACCTCTGAGTGCCACCTAACCAGCCACCATACTTCATCACCTGGTGACAGAGACTGCACCTCGTATTTATTATTGTTGGATGCACCACAAGTTATCCTATACTCACAAGTGCTCTTCTGGATGAATGCGCAAAAATTCCCACTTTCACACTTCAAAATCTACCAGAAGAGTGGAAGCTGTAGTAGCTGCAAATGCAGCGAGTCCCCGTGGGAGCTGGTATAGAGGCAAGGAGTGGTTGTGGCAGGTTGGATAGCTGCAATTCTGCAAGTAGATGATACTGGCCTAGTGATGGTGATGAGGGTGTCTTTAGCCCATTTTCCTTGACTTCACAGAAAGGTCAGCAGAAGCTGGATGAAGTCACTCTGCTTCCAAGTCTCCACTTAAATCCTAGTTAATTCTGGGAAGTTGGTGTCTGGCAGGAAAGGGAATCTCACTCCCCTTCAGACTGACTTTCCTAGCTCAGCCCCCCCCCCCCCCTCCCGGCAGGAAAGCGGCCTAGCCCACTTATACCAAAGGGGAAAGGAATGGAATGTTTAGTTACAGATTGCATACGCCATCTGCTGGTAAGTGCATAACATGTCATTAAATTCCCATTGCATAAAAATATGTAAAATACAGTAAAAAAGTACAAACCGGATTCCAAAAAAGTTGGGACACTAAACAAATTGTGAATAAAAACTGAATGCAATGATGTGGAGATGGCAAATGTCAATATTTTAGTTGTAATAGAACGTAGATGACAGATCAAACGTTTTATCCGAGTAAATGTATCATTTTAAAGGAAAAATATGTTGATTCAAAATTTCATGGTGTCAACAAATCCCAAAAAAGTTGGGACAAGTACCAATAAGAGGCTGGAAAAAGTAAATTTGAGCATAACGAAGAGCTGGAAGACCAATTAACACTAATTAGGTCAATTGGCAACATGATTGGGTATAAAAAGAGCTTCTCTGAGTGGCAGTGTCTCTCAGAAGCCAAGATGGGTAGAGGATCACCAATTCCCACAATGTTGCTCAGAAAGATAGTGGAGCAATATCAGAAAGGTGTTACCCAGTGAAAAATTGCAAAGACTTTGCATCTATCATCATCAACTGTGCATAACATCATCCGAAGATTCTGAGAATCTGGAACAATCTCTGTGCGTAAGGGTCAAGGACGTAAAACCATACTGGATGCCCGTGATCTCCGGGCCCTTAAACGACACTGCACCACAAACAGGAATGCTACTGTAAAGGAAATGACAGAATGGGCTCAGGAATACTTCCAGAAACCATTGTCAGTGAACACAATCCACCGTGCTATCTGCCGTTGCCAGCTGAAACTCTTCAGTGCAAAGAAGAAGCCATTTCTAAGCAAGATCCACAAGCTCAGGCATTTTCACTGGGCCAGGGATCATTTAAAATGGAGTGTGGCAAAATGGAAGACTGTTCTGTGGTCAGACGAGTCATGATTCGAAGTTCTTTTTGGAAATCTGGGACGCTATGTCATCCGGACCAAAGAGGACAAGGACAACCCAAGTTGTTATCAACGCTCAGTTCAGAAGCCTGCATCTCTGATGGTATGGGGTTGCATGAATGCGTGTGGCATGGGCAGCTTGCATGTCTGGAAAGGCACCATCAATGCAGAAAAATATATTCAGGTTCTAGAGCAACATATGCTCCCATCCAGACGTCATCTCTTTCAGGGAAGACCCTGCATTTTTTAACAAGATAATGCCAGACCACATTCTGCATCAATCACAACATCATGGCTGCGTAGGAGAAGGATCCGGGTACTGAAATGGCCAGTCTGCAGTCCAGGTCTTTCACCTATAGAAAACATTTGGCGCATCATAAAGAGGAAGGTGCAACAAAGAAGGCCCAAGACGATTGAAGAGTTAGGGGCCTGTATTAGACAAGAATGGGAGAGCATTCCTATTTCTAAACTTGAGAAACTGGTCTCCTCAGTCCCCAGACGTCTGTTGAGTGTTGAAAGAAGAAGGGGAGATGCCACACAGTGGTGAAAATGGCCTTGTCCCAACTTTTTGGGGATTTGTTGACACCATGAAATTCTGAATCAACATATTTTTCCCTTAAAATGGTACATTTTCTCAGTTTAAACTTTTGTTCCGTGATTTATGTTCTATTCTGAATAAAATATTAGAAGTTGTCACCTCCACATCATTGCATTCAGTTTTTATTCACGATTTGTATAGTGTCCCAACATTTTTGGAATCCGGTTTGTACAAAATAACAATACTCTGGGGTATTACACAAAGAGGATGCCAACTCCAGATTAATGGAATAAGTGTAATGTTAAATGTAAATAGGCACACCACCTTCTAGAAAAATATGTCAGCACACCTTAGGTGTAAAACAACTCCCCAAATTTATTTGCATTCATTAGAAATATATAAAAAAATATATAAAAAATGTAAAGTAAAATAAAATAAACTACAGCTATATAGATAAACAATTATTGGTTCACAAAACACATTAATTGTTCATCCTAATCCATTTAATTTCTAGAGAGCTTCACGCATATAGGTCCAACTGTCTATATGATAACGCCTAGAATGCAATAAATATTACATTTTAGAAAACAATAATATAATCAATAATCCTGATAAATGAGTCTCATGATTAGCAGGTCCACAATTCATATACATACTGATATCAATCAAAGTTCATGATTAGGGTACATAATAAAAAAAAAAAAATTGGACAAAGTTTAAAAGAGGTTATCCGATCCGTATACTCCTGATATCTGTAATTTGTACAATATCAATCTGTACAAGGGTGCTGTATTCGTGACCCTCTTCTATAAGAGTTATTTCCCAAAAGCATTGGTAAGTCTTTGCAAATAGCGCTTATGATGGTGAATATTTGCCAGTAGCGTTTATACTGATGAATATTTGCAAGTACTGTAGCACTTGTAATGAATGCCGATGTAACAAAGCGCTTACCTTTCTGTTGGGTAGTAGCTAGAGCGCTGGTGGCAATGAGGCTTGGTGGTGGAGCACTTACCTTTGGAGTAGGTTGGAGCGGGAATAGGCTATGGACCTGTGCACTTACCCCTGCCTTGTCAGCATATTGTGACCACTCTTTGCAGCTCCCCGCTATCACTGATAATAATGTTCAAACTTCCAGCGTGCCTCCCTGCGCAGACATGCTCATTAGTCCTGCTGCTCACCAAACGAACACTCTGTTGTCCAGTATAGCGCATGCTTGAACGTTGTTGACGGTTTCACCGACTAATTACTTAGCATAGAAATCTTTGGAGGGATATCGACATCAAACATAAAGTGACATATGTACCGCTAGATGCGTTTCAGAGCTTCGGCTCCTTCCTCAGTAGCTATATGTCACATAAAATGCATAGATCTTTTATACTATTTAGTATTCGCCATAAACTATATCAGATGGATCGGAAACAATGCCACAAAGACCCATGCATGGATCAGAACCTCTATTTGCACTTATTCTATTTGTTCCTCCTTCCCTTTTGTCTTTATTTCTTCATCTTATCCCTATAAACCAATCTATACAAAATTATCCTATACATATTCATTTGAAAGTTCTTTTCAGTATCTACGGTAATTCGTTTTTATTGCGTTTTTATTGCAATTTTTCATTCCACCTGCGTTTTTGTTTTTATTCACTTTACTTTCCATCATCCTTAGGATGCTTTCACACCCGTCAGATCCGTCAGAATGCAAGTGAAGGTCAGGATCCTGCTCAGTCTTTGAAATGCTTTCAGGTTACCATGGCAGCAAGGACGCTACTGAAGTCCTGGCTGCCATGGTACTCCGCAGCAGTGTACTTACCTGTTCTGCGGCCGCCGGGCACTCCTTCATGATGACACAGGTCCCTGCGAAGCATAAATCAATGCGCCGCCCGCACCTGTAATGTCTTGAAGGAGCACGCGGGGGCCGCAGAGCAGGTAAGTACACTGGTGCGGAGTACTTACAATTGCAGCCAGGACTTCACGGTTTTCTCTCCATTCAGAATGCATGGGGATAATCCTGATCAGTTTCTTTCCAGCGTATAGACCCGATGACGGATCTCTACGCTGGAAATTAAAAACGCAAGTGTGAAAGCACCCTAAGCTGGATGCAACATAAAGGGTCACAATGCATATCAAATACTGAATATCAGCATAAATTGTGCCAATCACCTGTATGGTGACAAGATTAATGTTTTTTTTATTCTTGTTTTTTATTTGGATTTGCTCCCTGTAGTATTTTTACTCTATGAAGTATTTTTAGGGGTGCTTTCGGAGTTATTTTTCAATAATGAATGTGTTTCTTAATGGCCATATGGATAAGTATTTTTCACAAAAAATGTTACATTAAATATGTAAATATGTGAAGACAAATAAAAATAAGGTAAAAATAAGAATAAAAATAAGAATAACAATTTTTTTTTATTAAAAATATAGAATGTACTTTAGGGGCTTTAACATGCTAGATATGAGTCGATATGGATATCTTCAGCTGGTGATAGGGGGAGGAGCCTGGACCCAAGGAGAGATCAGGGTGCTGGTAATAAGAACGGCCTGACTCTGATTTCCCATCAAGACCAGGTCCCAACTCCATCATCGCAAAAAGCTGAAAATCTCCATATCTGCTTTGAGGCCTTGTGGGATTAGAGTTTCAAGGTCAAAGATTTGTCTGGATTCTGCCCGGGACATACGTGCAATGTGGTTACCCCCAACTTATTATGATGTTCTTTAAAATGCTTTTTATGGGGTATGTTTTTCAAACCCATTTCGGATGTTAGTCAGATGTTCAGATATTCTTTTTTTAGGGTTCTCTTGGTTCTCCCTATATATTGTTTGTCACAAGGACACTGGATCATATAGATTACTTTTGTCGTATTGCAAGTTAAAAATTCTTTAATTTCCCATTTTTAGAGATTCTGTGTGGAACTTACTGTAGTCGTCTTCCTATGGCCTATGGTAGTCTTACAATTCCCACATCTTTTACCTTCATCCACTCAGAAATAGAAGGAGCCCTACTCTGACTTTTGGTTATTGGGGCTACTTTTGCACCGATTGATGAGGCTCTAGTATAGGCAATGCTAGGGGTTTTTAGTAGCAAGGTTCCTCTTTCTTTATCTCTGAATAAGTCATTCCAATACTTCCGTATTATCTTCTACACTATTTTATACTGGAAATTAAATGGAGGAATGATCCTTATTTCCTCATCTTTTTGCTTCATTACGTATTTATGGTTCAATCATTTTTATTAGTTTCAGCATATGCATATCATTCGAATAATCGAAATATAAAATCAATACAAATGTGAAAATAACATTTTGTAGAATATCAGTTAAAAGGCACAGAGGACCAATATTCAAGACATGTAACTATAATAGACAAGTCTTTACACATGCAATAAATGCGTATGTGAAGAATGAAGGCACTAATGGTGTGATTAACTCAAAGACGGGGAAGAGAGACAGATAAAGAGGGGGAACCAAAAGACGAGACAGACAAAAGGGGGGAACATGTGAGATAGGGGAGATGTACAGACCTCATGATATGTACTTATTGTGAGTCTGTTAAAGATAACACCTCATGGGAGGGAACCATCATGAGCCCACTGTAAGAAATGAGGGGATGAACGAAATTGATGCCAGGTTGCCCAAATGGTGTTGTAGGCCGAACAAGTGTTCCCGGATTCAGCGCCTAATTCCTCCATATGTGCTAGGGCATCCAGGGCTGCCGCCCATGTGTCTCTGCTCAAGCTCTCCTCTGACCGCCATCCATGAGGGATAATCTGACGCATAGCGAGTACAAAGAATCTTAGCAAACCCTTTTTAACATGCTTAATATGCCCAGGGAAGATAGAGAGCAGAGCAATTAAATGTGTAGGTGAGACAGAAGACCGGCAGAGATGATTGTAAAGTGAGAAGACCTCCCTCCACAGGGACGACACAATGACCCACCATATGTGTCATTGTCCCTACAGCCCCATGGAATCTCCAACAGGTTTCCGGAACCGAAGCGTAAAATTTATGCACAACTACCAGAGTCATGTACCACATAACTGAGTTCTTGAAGACCATTAGATACAGATGATTTGTGAGTGAATAGCAAGGATCTTTTCCATTGGGCTGGAGATATGGTAATGCCTAATTCCTCCTCCCATGCTCTGGTCAATTTCAAAGCTCTCGGGTGTATTCCACTTTCTTTGTCCTCAATCTCTCCATCATTGATCATAGAGTAAATAAGAGAGACACACGTGCAAGTGGGCAGATGTCAAAGCACACAATGTCTCAAAAGAAGTCAGTTTCATATCAGGCGGGGACCCAGACATCAAGGACAGTAAAAAGTTACGAAGTTGGAAATATAAGAACCACCTACCTGGGGTGTTTGGGATAAGGTGAGTTAAGTCGGCCATAGGGAGTAAGCCCTTACTATTATAGAGGTCTTTGATTCTGAACGAGTGCGGGGCCGAGACTCAGAAAGGCGGAAGGTTCCGAATGAAATCCGGAAGATCCGGGTGTCCATTCAATACCGTGAGAGGACCCGGACTGGAGGCAAATTTGTGTTTAAGAGCGAATCCATCCCACAATGTAACCAAAGTGGATAACAAAGGGGAGAAACTGTTGGGGGGTCAACCGACTCCACGTAGCCGGCAGGAGCCAGAAAATTCCGGGTGATAAGTGGAGGGATGTAGCTTTCTCAATCTCAACCCAAACTTTCGTGGCATGGTTATGTTGTAAGTCAAGGACACAAGTCAATATGGAAGCCCTGTAGTAGGAGAGAAAATTTGGAAGCGCTGCTCCTCCAGCAGACCTGGGTCGGGTCAGTAAATCGTAACTAAGTCTGGGTCTCTTACCTTTCCAGTTCACTACGTTTTTAGGGGTAAAAAATGTGTTCCTATCCATTTTTATTACCCGTTCTAATGATGTATTTGCAACCCTTTGTGGGTCATTTTTGCTCATAAATTCATTAGACAGTTGTCTGGCCTCTTCTACAAACTGGATGTCCAAAGTTCAATTTCTATTTAAGCGATGGAACTCATTGATAGATGACAACTAGTACAAAGAAAGTAGCAGTTTTTTGCTACCTGCTTGTGATGAGTTTTGCAAATCAATCTATTGTCTTGAGATAGAATTACAAGGTCTAAAAAGACAACCTGCTGATGTTTGGCGTAAATTTAAAGTTTTTTGAGTTCTGGTTTAAATCTACTAAAAACTGGCCCAATTCTTCTTCTCCTTTATCCCACATAAACAAGATGTCATCAATAAAGCGGCGCCAGAGTACCATACTCTCCCCCAGCCATGGTTTAATGGTCTCGTATTCCCACTGCGCCATGAATAAATTAGCGTAGCTAGGGGCAAATCTGGTACCCATGGTGGTACCGAGTGTTTGGAGGTAAAAGTCATACCAAAAGTAGTTATGTGTGAGGATATGTTGTACTCCCTCTATAGTAAATAGAATTTGTTCCTTATTAATAGTGTTGAGCGCGAATATTCGAAAAGCGAATTTTTTTAGCGAATATCGGCACTTCGCTAATTCGCGAATATTTCGAATATAGCGCTATAAATTCGCTATTTCGAATATTCGTTTTTTTTTTTTTTTTTTTTTAGTTATATTTTTTTCTTTCCCACTTCCCAAAAGTAGTTCTTACCTGTCATGAGGATTCCTGGCTTCCTGGCTGCTCCAGTCAGTGCCCGTTGCCGCTTCTGCCGACTTCCGTGCTCATGGAGCGTCCCCTTCCATGGGAAAATCTCTATATACTAAAATGTACTGTCGGATTTGAGGAATTACGTTGAAATCGCAATGCGATTAATTCAAGTTATATTAATCGCATTGCGATTTCAACTTAGAGATGGGTTTATAATGGGTCAGCTTGCTAGAATTAACGAAGTTAACGAATATGGAATATAGCAGCAGTGCTAAGTTGAAATCGCAATGCGATTAATTTAACTTAAAGTATTCGCATTGCGATTTCAACTTAGCACTGCTAGTGCATAGCTATATATTCCATAATGGAATATATAGCTATGCACTAGCAGTGCTAAGTTGAAATCGCAATGCGAATACTTTAAGTTAAATTAATCGCATTGCGATTTCAACTTAGCACTGCTGCTATATTCCATATTCGTTAACTCGTTAATTCTAGCAAGCTGACCATTATAAACCCATCTCTAAGTTGAAATCGCAATGCGATTAATATAACTTGAATTAATCGCATTGCGATTTCAACGTAATTCCTCAAATCCGACAGTACATTTTAGTATATGGAGACGTTCCCATGGTGATGGGGACGCTCCATGAGCACAGAAGTTATGGTTGGCTTGGTAGAATTAGCGAGGATGACGAATATGACGAATGTATTCGTCATATTCCTCAAAACGAAGATAACGAAGTATTCTACATCTTCGTTTTAGCTACCTATTCGTCAACTTCGCTAATTCGAGGCAATCATCATCATTCATCAAATAGGAAGGTTGACTTACCAGAGAGCTGTGTTAAATTCGCTATGCGATTTTTTTTTTTAATACAATAATTATATTACTTGATATGATAATATTATTATAAGTATTCTATTTATTAAAAAAAAAAATCGCATAGCGAATTTAACACAGCTGTCTCTATAGTCAACCTTCCTATTTGATTGCTAGAATTAGCGAGGTTGACGAATATGACGAATGTATTCGTCATATTCCTCAAAACGAAGATAACGAGTATTCTACATCTTCGTTTTAGCAACCTATTCGTCAACTTCGCTAATTCTAGCAATCAAATAGGAAGGTTGACTATAGAGACAGCTGTATTAAGAATTCGCTATGCGATTTTTTTTTTTAATACAATAATTATATTACTTGATATGATAATATTATTATAAGTATTCTATTTATTAAAAAAAAAAAAATCGCATAGCGAATTTAACACAGCTGTCTCATTAGTCAACCTTCCTATTTGATTGCTAGAATTAGCGAAGTTGACGAATAGGTTGCTAAAACGAAGATGTAGAATACTTCGTTATCTTCGTTTTGAGGAATATGACGAATACATTCGTCATATTCGTCATCCTCGCTAATTCTAGATATGAAACCAATAGGAAAGTAGCCTTAAGTACAAATCGCAATATGCGATTATTTAAATCGCATTTTAATCGCGATAACTAGAAAAAATGACGAATATTCGATTTCGACGAATATGAAACGAATATTCATTCGAATATTCGCGAATTTCGTCGAAATCGAATATGGCACCTGCCGCTCATCACTACTTATTAAGAGTTTTGTCTCTAAGAACAATGGTGTTGAATGATTCTGTGCCTTGTTTATGATCTATAACCGTAAATAAGGTGCTAACATCAAGTGTGCCTAATATCAAATGCAGTTGGTACTGTAAACCCTCCACCATTGCAATAACCTGGGTTGTATCTTTTATATAAAATGGTGAAATTTTGACAATTGGTCAAATGTCACTGATCTAATGCCAGATATGATGGGGTGACCTAGGGGGTTTTTGTTATCTTTATGAACTTTTGGTATACAGTAAAAAAAGGGATTCTTTTTTGCGTTCCTCTGATAAACTGAAATTCACTTTCTAAATGGATCCCCTTTTCTTTTCCCCTATTACACAAGGCAAAAGAATGGTACTCGTTTGTTGGATCCTTTTTGAGTTTTTTATAGGTATCCCTATCTTCCAATTGTTTTTTACACTCTTTGTCATATTTGAATGTGTCCTGTATCACTATAGCTCCGCCTTGTCAGCTGGTCATATAGTAATATTATAATTTTTTTATAATTGTTTTAATTCTTCAATTTCTTGTTTCGTTAAATTAATAAATTTCTTATGGTGCTTTTTTATATTTCTTATCTCGATTTCAACATTCTTCCTAAAGGTACCAAGCTCATATCCAGTTTCCTGTCTAGGGTACATATTAGATTTCTGTTTAGGCTGTGTATGCTGATATGTAGATGGCAGAACATCTCCTTTCTCACATGGATTTTTTAGAAAATATTTCTTTAGGCATAACTTTCTTACAAACTTGTCAATACCGATATAAGTGTCAAATTTATTCAATGGGTTTGTTGGAGCAAATTTTAATCCTTTGCTCAATGCAATTTGAGATTCTATAAGTATACATTGGCTCAAATTTATAATGGAATTGTTCTCCCTAATTTGTTTATCTTCTGTCTGCCCTTTATGTTGAGTTAGTTTCCACTGTCCCCTCCATGTCCTCTTTTTGGTAATGGTTGTTGTGGGTATTGTTCTATGTTGGTGGATGATATAGTAGAGATCTCTGTGTCTGTGTTATATATCTCTCCCTCCCTGGTGAATTGGGCCTCCCCCTGTATTCCTTGGGGCTTAATTCTCTGTGTCTCAAATTGTGGTAAACTTGGTGGTTGGTGTCTTATGTGATGATGAGGTCGTGCTTTGTGGTGAGGAGGTGTCCTGTCTAAAAAATTAACTTCCGATAAAGATTCAAATCTATTGGAAGTATAAATAATAAAGGTGCTTCTCCAACACAAAAAGAAAAATTCTCACAAGATATCAATTAAAGGAACGAAGCACAAGAAGATAATAGAGGAGACGCGAGAAGCACATTTAATATTCCTACTTGCAAAAGATTTGAATCTTTATCGGAAGTTCATTTTTTAGACAGGACACCATACCTCACCGCAAAGCACGACCACATTACCAGATAAGACACCAACCATCAGTCATCTTTTTTCTAAAGTGAATAACCCTAGTTTTGATAATCTTTCAGGGTACTGTAGTCCATCAATTCCAGTTATTACTTTAGTTGCCCTCCTGTGAACCCTCTCCAGCTCTGCTACTGTATGTCTGCCTTGTTCACAGGAGCCCAGACCTGTACACAGTACTTCATTTGTGGTCTGACTAGTGATTTGTAAAGTGGTAGGACTATGTTCTCATTATGGGCATCTATGCCCCTTTTGATGCAGACGATTGTCTTATTGGCCTTTGCAGCAGCTGCCTGACACTGGTTTCCACAGCTTAGTTTGCTGTTCACTAAAATTCCTAGGTCCTTTTCCATGTCAGTGTTACGCAGTGTTTTACCATTTAGTATGTACGGGTGATTTGCATTATTCCTTCCCATGTGCATAACCTTACATTTGTCAGCATTAAACCTCATCTGCCACTTCTCTGCACAAGCCTCCAATCTATCAAGATCCCTCTGTAGCAGTATACTGTCCTCTTCCGCATCAATAACTTGACACAGTTTAGTGTCATCTGAAAAAATGTATATTTTACTGTGCAAGCCATCTACAAGATCATTAATAAATATGTTGAAGATAATAGGGCCCAATACTGACCCCTGAGCAACCCCACTAGTGACAGTGACCCAATCTGAGCGTGTACCATTAATATCCACCCTCTGTTTTCTATCACTGAGCCAGTTACTTACAAACATTTTCTCCCAGTACAAGGATTCTCATTTTATATACTCACCTTTTATGCGGTTCAGTTTCAAATGCTTTGGAGAAGTCCAAATATACGACATCCATTGATTCGCCGCTGTCAAGTCTAGAACTTACCTCCTCATAGAAACTTATTAAATTCGTTTGGCATGACCGATCCCTCATGAAGCCATGCTGATATGGCGTTATTTGCTTATTTTCATTCCGGGCTCTGTTTTTGGACCCTTTTTAATATTGGAACCACATTTGCTATGCGCCAGTCCTGTGGAACACTCCTTGTCATTATAGAGTCCTTGAATATCAGAAATAAGGGTCTGGCTATGACATTACTTATTTCTCTTAGGACACGGGGGTGTATGCCATCTGGTCCTGGTGATTTGTCTATTTTAATTTTTTTAAGATGCCGCTGTACTTCTTCCTGGGTCAGAAAGGGCACTTTAATGGGGAATTTACTTTTACATTCTGCATTTTAACTGACAGTTTACTTTCCTTAGTGAATACAGTGGAGATAAAAAATATTTAATAGTTTTGTTTTCACCTCATCACTCTCATCAGTCACTGCAATTCCCCCCTCATTACTCCGTAAAGGGACGACACCTTCAGATTTATATTTTTTACCATTTATATAATTGAAACACATTTAGGGTTAGTTTTGTGGCTGCTTTTATTTGTATTTTACATATTTTATTTTTTTCCTTATGGTTTTTCAGTGCTTCCTCGTTACCCTCCTGTTTTGGTGATTTAAATGCTTTCTTTTTTTTCATGTATTGCTTTCTTTACAGTTCTATTTATCCACATTGGTTTTTTCTAATTAGATTTTAGGATGTTTTTAAAAATATCCCATTTTGTGGCTGTATTTTTATTTTTGAGGACTTTGTCCCAGTTAGTTAGGCCTATGGCCTCTCCTCTTAGTTGGCTAAATTTAGCTTTTTTGAAGTTTGGTATTTTTGTTCCTCCCTGAAGAAAGACTCTTTTGAATGACAATTGGAAGGATATTACTTCATTACTTTATGGTCACTATTTCCTAAGTGTCCCCCAACCTGCACATCCGTTGTTCTGTCAGGTCTATTGGTTAATACTAAGTCCAGTATGGCCGTCCCTCTAGTCGGGTCCTGAACCAGTTGGGAAAGGTAATTGTTTCCCTTATGAGATATACAGGTTTCAGATTCCCAGTCTATATCTGGGTAGTTGAAGTCCCCCATAATAACGATCACATTATGATCTGTCCCATCGTCTATCTCGTTTAGTAGTAGATTTTTTGTGGACTCTGGTATATTAGGTGGTTTATAATAAACTCCTATTAGAATTTTATTATTATTTTTGCCTCCATATATTTCTACCAACAGTGACTCTACATGTTCATATCGCTCATTTATATCTTCTCGCACTGTGGGCTTTTGACAGGAATTTACATAAAGGCAGACCCCACCTCCTCTCCAATTTTGGCGATCCTTTGTAAACAAGCTGTAACCCGGTACATTAACTGCCTAGTCATAGCTATCATCCAGCCATGTCTAAGTTATTCCCACTATATCATAGTCCTCCGCACACATCACTAATTCTGCATTAGTATACATACAATTAAGAGGTTTATGTATATTTTTTACACTACACCTTTCCTTTTGAACTGTTCTAGTCCCATTACCTTTCCCCATTCTCTAACTGTACTATCTTCCCATCTTATAACTTAATTACCCTCCCCCCCAGTCCCTAGTTTAAACACTCCACCAACCCTCTAGCCATCATCTCCCCCAACACAGCTGCTGCTTCCCCATTGAGGTGAAGCTATTCCTACAATAGAGCCTGTAGCCGACAGATAAGTTGGCCCAGTTCTCCAGGAATCCAAATCCCTCCTTCCTAAACCAGTTCTTGAGCCACTTGTTAACCTCCCTAATCTCCTACTGCCTTTCTTGTGTGGCTCGGGGTACAGGTAGTATTTAAGAAAACACTACTTTGAGGTCCTTGTCCTAAGCTTTTGATTCATAGAAACAGAACGCTTAATAAGGAACAAAACCAATTTACTATAGATGGAGTATAACATATCCTCACAAATAATTACTTTTGGTATGAATCCGACTTTTACCTCTAAACACGCGGAACTTCCATGGGTACCAGATTCGCCCCCAGCTACGCTAATTTATTCATGGCGCAGTGGGAATACGAGACCATCAAACCACGGCTGGGGGAGGGTCTGGTACTCTGGCACCACTTTATTGATGACATCTTGTTTATTTGTGATGAAGGAGAAGAAGAATTGGGCCACATTTTAGTAGATTTAAACCAGAACTCAAGAAACTTGAAAATTACGTGAAACATCAGCAGGGCACAGGTTGTCTTTTTAGACCTTGTAATTCTATATCAAGACAATAGTTTGATTTGAAAAACACATCACAAGCCGGTAGCAAAAAACTAGCTACATTTTGAATACTAGGTCAAAAACAGATATAGAGAGATGGATCGTCACTCTTAATCAGGGACACAGTGGAGGCAGACTATTATATATAGTTAAGAATTCGTTTATTTATAGGTCCTCTATCCAAGGGTAGTAAAGTATATATATATATAACTATATAGATTTGCTGGAGACAATATATATATATGTTACGTGCCAAAGATGTTGGCTAAATAAAACAGTCTATGAGGAATATCGATGGAGTAGTGTCCAGAACAATTGTTAAAAAAAAAAGCAAAAAGGATCCGCAGAAAATCAGTCCATAAAAAATCAATCCATAAAAAATCAATAAAGAGTCAGAAGAAAGGGAGAAGATGTCCGCTAATCAAAGTTCATGATGATCCTTGCATAGTGAGCTTTAAAAATGGTGATGCTATGTTGCAGTTTTTGCTAAAAGTATAATTCAGTAATATGATTGAGAGTGCCGGTCCATCTCTCTATATCTGTTTTTGACCTAATAACTCTGGTGGGGTACCAGTCACCAGACCTGAGCACCCATATCCATATAAATCTGTGGTAAGCCACTTCATCTACTCTTTCCTATTTTGTATACTAGTTGTCATCTACCTAGATGGCTAATTAACATCCCCATCAATCAGTTCCATCGCTTAAAAAGAAATTGCACTTTGGATACCCAGTTTGTAGAAGAAGCCAGACAACTGTCTAAGGAATTTATGAGCAAAGATTACCCACAAAAGGTTGTAAATACATAATTAGAAGGGGTGACAAAAATGGATAGGAACACATTGTTTACCCCTAAAATTGTAGTGAATCAAAAAGATGAGGAAATAAGGATCATTCTTCCATTTAATTCCCAGTATAAAATAGTGGAGAAGATAATACGGAAGTATTGGCATCACTTACTCAGAGATAAAGCAATAGGAACCTTGCTACCAAAAACCCATAGCATTGCCTATATTAGAGCCTTATCAATCAGTGCAAAAGTAGCCCCAACAACCAAAAGTTAGAGTAGGGCTCCCTCCATTTCAGAGTGGGTAAAGTTAAAAGGCTTCTACAAATGCGGAAGATGTGGGAATTGTAATACTACCATAGGCCCTAGGAAGATGACTACAGTAAGTTCCACACAGAATTTCTAAAAATGGGAAATTAAAGAATTTTTTACTTGTAATGCGACAAACGTAATCTATATGATCCAGTGTATTTGTGACAAGCAATATATAAGGAGAACCAAGAGAACCCTAAAAAAAAGAATATCTGAACATCTGACTAACATCTGAAATGGGTTTGAAAAACATACCCTATCAAAGCATTTTAAAGAACATTATAATAAGGACCCTAGGTGCCTGACATTTACAGCCATAGAGACTATTCAGTGCAATTGGAGAGGGGGTAACCATTGCAGGTATGTCCCAGGCAGAATCCAGAATCCTCAACGCAGATATGGAGATTTTCGACTTTTTATAATAATGGATCTGGTCTTGATGGGAAATCGGGGTCAGGCCGTTCTTATTACCGGCATCCTGATCTCTCCTTGGGTCCAGGCCCTTCCCCCTTTCACCCTTTCACCAGATGAAGATACCCATATCTAGCATGTTCAAGCCCCTGAACTACATTCTATATTTTTAATTTTATTTTTAATTTAAAATTTTATTCTTATTTTTATTCTTGTTTTCATCTTGAGTTTATTTGTCTTCACATATTTACATATTTAATGTAACTATTTTTGTGAAAAATACGTATCCATATGGCCATTAAGAAACACATTCATTATTTAAAAATAACTCATATAGCACCCCTAAAACTGCTTCATAGAATAAAAATACTACATGGAACAAATAAAAAAAACAAGAATAAAAAAGACATTATTTTGTCACCATAAAGGTGGCACAATTTATG
The DNA here is from genome assembly GCA_033119425.1 of Bufotes viridis. Lineage (NCBI taxonomy): Eukaryota > Metazoa > Chordata > Amphibia > Anura > Bufonidae > Bufotes > Bufotes viridis. The sequence goes on along the minus strand of CM065593.1, from coordinate 310,683,999 downwards.
CTGATATGCAGTATTTGATATGCATTGTGACTCTATATGTTGTATCCAGCTTAGGGACCGTTTCAATGAAAAATTGCAATTAAAAATGCAATAAAAACGCATTATTACCACAGATACTGAAAAGAACTTTCAAATGAATATGTATAGGATAATTTTGAATAGATTGGTTTATAGGGATAAAATGAAGAAATAAAGAGAAAAGGGAAGGAGGAATAAGTAGAATAAGTGCAAATAGAGGTTCTGATCCATGCACAGGTTTTTGTTGCATCTTTGTGGCATTGTTTCCGACCAATCTGATATAGTTTATGGCAAATACTGAATAGTATAAAAGAACCATAAATTTTGTGTGACATATAGCTACTGAGGAAGGAGCTGACGCTCCGAAACGCGTCTAGCGGTACATATGTCACTTTATGTTTGATGTCGACACCCATCCAAAGATTTCTATGCTACAGATGTAGCAGGGGTAAGATTCAAACCTTTAACTCAAATTTCAATATCTCATCGCGTTATCTTGAAACAAAAGTCATTGAGAAGCAATTGCTTAGCGCATTTAGTTAACTTTAGTTTAGTTAACACATCTCACAAAACATGAATGTTAACCCTACTACATCCGTAAGTAATTAGTCGGTGAAACCCTCAACAAGTTTCAAGCAAGCGCTATACTGGACAACAGAGTGTTCGTTTGATGAGCAGCAGGACTAATGAGCACATGTGCGCAGAGAGGTACGCCGGAAGTTTGAACATTATTATCAGCTATAGCAGGGAGCTGCAAAGAGCAGTCACGATATGCTGACAAGGAAGGGGTAAGTGCACAGCCCCATAGCCTATTCCCGCTCCAACCTACTCCAAAGGTAAGCGCTCCACCACCAAGCCTCATTGCCACCAGTGCTAATCAACGGAAAGGTAAGCGCTTTGTTACACATGCATTAATTACAAGCGCTACTTGCAATTACTCAACAGTATAAATGCTACTGGCAAATATTCACCATCATAAGCGCTATTTGCAAAGACTTACCAATGCTTTTGAGAAATAACTCTCATAGAAGAGTGTCACGAATAGTGGAGGTTTCAACCTCGGGACAGATTGATATTCTACAAATTAGAGATATTAGGAGTATATGGGTCGGATAACCTCCATTAAACTTTGTCCAAATTTTTTTTGACTATGTACCCTAATCATGAACTTTGATTGATATCAGTATTTATATGAATTGTGGACCAACTAATCATGAGACTCATTTATCAGGATTACTGATTACCGTCTTTTAAAATTTTATATTTCACTTTCTAGGCATTATCATATAGAGTGCAATAAATATTAAATTATATTATATATTATATTATAGACAGTTGGACCTATATGCGTGGAGCTCTCTAGGAAGAAATGGATTAAGATGAACAATTAACATGTTATGTAAACCAATCATTGTTTATCTATTCAGCTGTAGTGTATTTTATTTTATTTTGCATTTTTTAGATATTTTTTAGATATTTCTAATGCATACAAATACATTTGGGGAGTTGTTTTACACCTAAGATATGCTGACATATTTTTCCAGAAGGTGGTGTGCCTATTTACATTTATTCCACTATTTCCTCTGTTTGGCGGTTTGGGTTTTAACTTCCCAACCAGATAGCGCACCCATCAACTCCTTTTGTGTGCAGTGTGAGTCCCGCCTCTGTGTACAGCTCCTATGGATTTAAAATGGGATGCCATAATGTGAAGTGGAGGTGGAAAACAGAGGGTGCTCACTTAGGGAGATTGCAGGGTCCTATGCTACTGAGGAATTGCAAGCTACAGCCTATTAGCATCAGCAGAGTGATCAACAACTGAGCTATGAAGACTCCACTTCAAAGTGCTGGGAAACACATTAAGATGTCCTCACAAGAGTTTAGAACATAGCTCGAAGCCTGCATGATTCAGTGGACACTTACAGTCATAGGTGCCAGAGCAAAGCTGTAGGGAAAGCAATCCAGAGAAAGAGATAGTGTCAGATGGCAAGTTTCTGATTGTCATCTTTTCTGCAGTGCCAGCCATCTTACCCCATCATCTGAGGCCTCAGGTAGGGAACCTTGACATGACAAGATCTCATCAGTGCCACTAACACTCCCATATTGTGCACCAGCTCTTCGGCAGCTCTCTGTGGTAGTACTGCAGTAAGGGGCCCACTTGCCACAGTCAGCAGCTACACAGTCCGGGTTCATATGATTTTAGCTTGGTGAAGACTATAGACCTCATTGTAGTGCAGGGAATTGTTCTTTTTACCAGACTAAAACCATAAGGGCCCATCTGAAAGCTACCACCTTTAAATAGAGATGAGCGAATCAAAATTGACAAAGTGGAATTCGATCCGAATTTGTCCCTTAGTCGAATTTTCTCATGCTTTGTGGGAACAAATCATGCTCTTCTAAAATGGCTGCTGCATATGTTAGAAAGAGGAAGTAAGAAGCCCGGGAACAAGGGATCAGCCATTATTTCTATGCAGATAGCCAATTGTCAGATAGCCAGCCCCTGCGATGTCACAGCAATATAAAATGTATCCTCCTGCCCGATTTCTGACTTTTCCAGTGAACTTAGAGCAGGGCGAGACGTTACAGGCACTAGGGACAGTGGTTAGGAAATACTTTATTTACAAAAAAATGCTATTGAGCAATTTAGAGAACGATTATTGATAGTGTGAGGATATAATACGGAGGCATTATCCACACTATAGAGAGAGAGCAGGGACAATTGAACAATGTAAAGCCTGCGTAATAGGAGCTAATCTGTTAGACCTTGCTGCACTAATTGGCGTTAAAAAGTGTTCTACTACTACAGATTTTAGGTTGTTTGCATTCTTTGATACATAAGTAATTCCATTAATCCTTGATTCTGTTATTAGGGTGAAACTGTGGTCTAATACTACAGATTTTGGGTGGTTCAGTTCTTTTTATATATAATTCAATCTGTTAATCCTTGATTGTATAATTGGGGTGAAATTACACATAAATAACCTACAAAAACCTCACTGTCCTATCAGACAGCATCAAAACCCACAGAAAGAACCAACATTTGAACCTTCAAGAGAAGAACTGTGGGACTCCAAATATACATAAGATCTTTATTAAACAATAAATATTAAAAGTATAAATAATTGTTCAAAAAGTCAAGATGCAAGATGGTACAAAGAACATAGCAAAGGGCATTATCCCAGGTATCGTGATCCGTGCCTTTAAAATATAAGATGTAAATAAGTGGCGCTACTGAGCATATCACTACAAAAATAATAAAATACAAAATCTCCAATAATCAGGAACATCATCGATATGTTCAATTATTAGATAGCAAAATAGCACCATAGGCACACAGGTATGTCAAATATCTATAATTTTTCATAAGCAGTGTCGCTGTACAAGTCAAATAACCAAAGGTTATACTAAATAGATGTAATCACAGAGAGCAGTAATCGCCATGCCAGTATTTCAGATATGTAATCTGTGCAGCAGCACTGCAAATGCATTAGATATACCAAGGGGTACACATGTAATGCACCTCAAAATAAAACATAGATATCCTAATCAAACATACCCTGAAACATGGTTCACCAATAGCCAGGAATGAAGCCCCGTGCACAGATACTTAGACGAGAGTTTCACCCTCAAGGCTACCTTCTGAAATTGCGGCTTAATATTACAGATTTTAGGGTGTTCATGTTCTCTTATATATAGGTATATCTGTTAATCCCTAATTGTGTAATCGGGGTGAAATTGCGGCCTGATACTACAGATTTTAGGGTGCTTAAGTTCTATTCTACACTAGCAGAAGCATCCGGCTTTGCATTGGTATAATTCATCTACTGCATTTTATTTAAAGAGGACCTTTGATCGGTTTTGACATGTGTAAAGGCTGATTTATTGGCCTGTATTTGTGGGAGGGGCGTAAGTAGCACATTTATACCAGGCAAGCGCCTCCCCTGGGTGTGTCGACGGTGCTGCGTAGTTGTTTGCAGTCTGAGCCATCTGTTGCAGCACACGGGCTGAATCTGCAGCTTCCATACCCAGTCGGCGTTCAGGATCCCAGTTGAGGTCGTTCCGGTCGGGTGAGGGTTTGCTACTAGCTCGTGCAGCATCGTCCCGTTACAGTCCGGCCGGCAATGTACCGGCTCCTTTGGTGAGGAGGAGCAGCATTGCACCGGAGCGATTCTGCCTGGCAGCCCACGTTTGACGCCCACGCTGCAGTACGGTTAGGCAGAAGGGGTCAGCAGGGGTCAGCCTGACTCCGTCTCATTTTCTCGCACGTTTTCTATGTCTTGCACAGGCCACCGTGCTTAGTTTGTCTGTGTATATCTGTATGTCTTTCTTGTTTGCTTTCACCGCTTGCCAGCAAACCTCTCTCGTTATCCGCTATTATTTCTGCAGACAGTCTAAAGCCTTGTTCACACTTACATCCAGCATTATCCCCTTATTTGCATGATAGAGGGTGAGGCAGTGGATTAATCCAGGTGGAGCAGAGTTGCTGTTTACAAAGTGTTATTGTTTCTTTAGTATAAATGCTATTTTGCGATATGTATATTGAGTAGACGGTAAGTTCCTCTGTGTTGAGGTATCTTCCCAGCAAACCTCTCTCGCTATCCGATAATATTTCTTCAGACACTCTAAAGCCTTGTTCACACTGACATTCACCATTATCCCCTTGCTTGCATTATAGAGGGTGAGGCAGCTGATTACTCCAGGTGGAGCAGAGTTGCTGTTTACAAAGTGGTATTGCTGGTATCCTGTCAGAGTAAAGATTTAATAGGTAAAACTGTCCTGCGAATGTTCGTCACTTGAATATTCTCATTATTCTATTCACGGTTGGTATTCCCTTACCTACCTAGCGTTAACAGGTTGTGTCAGACTCCAGTACGCTTCATGTATTGTGATAATTTGTATGTCTTTTTGCGCGCCCTTACATTCGCTCAAACGACTCCCGCCATTCAAGCTTTCAATACGTGTAAAGCTGTTTAAACATTATTAAGAACATACAGGTTCCATGCGCACGCGGATATGATTTGAAAGATGGGTTGCGGATCGTGATGTTGGGTGCGCGGTGGCGAGTGTTGCAGGGTCGTGAGTGTGTGACCAGCGTGATGTGGATGGCTTGTCGAATGTGGGTCTTTGCGCTCATCATTACTCAACACCTCTCAGTCGTGCGGCATGTCCGTATGCTGGTGTCCAATTAGGGTTGAAACCGACAGCTATCAGGCCTTTCCTTCAGGTGAGGTGCGGCATATGCTGCCTCTAGGTACGAAAGTTCTGGCCCATATTATCCGGAAGCTAGGTCAGTGGCGCTCTGCATGTTCATTAGGTTCATACCTCAATCTAGTCGAGAGATGTTCTTGCATTCCAGAGGTTGGTCATGTTAATGTCGTTGCTGGCACTGGTTATTGTTGCCATTTTTTGGCCCTTAATATAATCATTCTCTTTCTGACATTCCATTCAGGGTTCGTGTCTTTCAGCAATTACTGGCAGCAGTAACAGACCCAGACCTTGAGAGTACTCTGTTGCGGTCCTCACGGCAACCTCACGGCACCACTCACCACCTCTCAGTTGTGCGGCATGTCCATATGCCGGTGTACAATTTAGGGTTGACACCGACAACTACCGGGCCTTTCCTTCAGGTCAGGTAAAGCATGTGCTGCCTCTGGGAACAAAGTTCTGGCCCATGTTATCCGGAAATTAGGCGCTCTGCATGTTCAATAGGTTCATACCTCAACCTGGTCGAGAGATGTTCTCGCATTCCAGAGGTTGGTCATGTTAGTGATGTTGGTATAAACTATTGTGTATCATTTAGATGTGGGTTTTTTGCCCCCTTTCAGGCATTCCTCCTACGCAGTCATGTAGCCCCGACCACAAGTGTGAAGACCGATTTATTGGCCTGTATTTGTGGGAGGGGTGTAAGTAGCACAGTTATACTATGCAGGCGCCTCCCCTGGGTGTGTCGACAGTGCTGCGTACCCTCCCAACCCGCCTTTCTTTTTCATAAACACCTTGCAGGGTATGCCCCCCTTTCAGGCATTCCTCCTATGCAGCGGTTATGGCACAATTCAAACCGCTTAGTTTGGTTAGTTAGGCAGGCAGACGGTTATGTGTCATGTAGCCCCGACCACAAAGGCTAATTATGTCAAAATCTTGTAGTGTGGCCCCCACTAATGCCTGGGATGTATTTTTTTTCTCATACCTTCCCCCGTTCGGCCGGTTCAGAGTGTTGTTTCGGCGAGCAAGCTGTAAACTCGCAACGGTGGGGAGACGCCATCTTCTGCTGTGGGCGTCTCCTTTTCCCCAGCTATGATCGCAATCCAATCAGAGCGGACCGCTCAAATCCAGCTTTGAGAGGACCGCTCTGATTGGATCGTGACCGTGGCCTGATGAGGGGCATTGCTAGGGTCTCAAAAGATCCAGGGCCCAATCCCCAATGAATATGGCCTAATTCTCTAAGTCAACCCTCCCCCCACACATAGCATTGTACTGTACTTGCTATGCAGCAGCACATACCTGTCATATCCAGATGACGTTTCCTCTGGTGTACTGTAGATCTTCTTTGTCATCATCTTCTCCATTCGGTCTAGGCAAGTCTTTCAGCCGTGCCTCGTCTCTGCAGAGTTTGACACACAAACGCTTCCTCACTTTTCTATCATCAGCCCCCAACCTGGAGTCTCAACAGTGTTATCCTGCTGCTTGCTGTGCTCCCTAATACCCCAAATACTATCCTAAAGAAAAATGAGTGCCATACAGATAGTCCACCCCCACCACACACACACACACACACACAGTAATAGTGCTTCGTGCTTCTCAAAATCCCACCAGTAGTAATTCCCTTCTAGAATGCCCTCATTAGTAATGCTGCCCCCTACAATGCCCCCAACAGTGATAATGCTACATTAGTAGAAAAGCCCTCCAGTATTAATAATACCCTCACAGAGCCCCCAGTAAAAATAGGCCCACCTTATTGCTCCCCCAGTGGAAATAAAGCTCTCTACAGACCCCTCAGTAGTAATAAGACCCCCAATAGTGCTCTTAGTAGAAATAAGGTGGATCTATAAGACACTCCTATAGAGCCCCCAGTAGTAATAAGAACGCCTAATGTCCCCTATATTTAAAATGTCCCTACAGGGCCCCCAGTATTTATACTGCCCCCTACTGCTATAATGCTTGCTCTGAAGTTCCCTCAGTATTTATAATGCCCCCTGCAGTGCCCCCTGTAGTTATATTGCTCCTATTGTTATAATGCTCATCCTGAAGTGCCCCCAGTATTTATAATGCCCCCTGCAGTGCCCCTTGTAGTTATAGTCCTCCCTTTAGTGTCCTCAGAAATTATAATTCCTCAGCGCTTCTACCATACGGTACCATGCAAATAACACTATTTCCCTCCGCCGTAGAGTCCCATGTAAATAACATAACACCATCTCTCCAGCCTTCTTCAACATACAGTCCCATGTAAATAACATCCAACTCTATCTACAGCCCCCTCCAAAATACAGTGTCATGTAAATAACATCACTTCCCACACTTCAGCCCTTCCAATATACAGTCCCATGTAAATAACATTACCCCCTCCCCAGCCGCCTTTAACATACAGTCACAAGTAAATAATTTCACCCCCTCCCCAGCCACCTCCAACATGCAATCCCATGTAAACAACATCACATTATCCCCTCAACATTCCCTCTCATTTAAATAACATAATTCCCTCCCCCAGCCGCCTTCAACATGGAGTCTCATGTAAATAACATTGCCCCCTCAATATTCAGGCCCATGTAATTAACATCACTCCCTCCCACAGCCACCATCAACATACAGTCCCATATAAATAACATCACCCCTTCCCACAGCCGCCTTCAACATACAGTCCTATATAAATAACATCACTCCCACCCTCAGCTGTCATCAACATACAGTCCCATATTAATAACATCAATCCCTCCCACAGCCTCCTTCAACATACACTCCTAGGTAGATAACATCATCCTCTCCACAGTCATCTCCAACACACAGTCCCATGTAAAAAACATCACCCTGCCACACCCACCTCCAACATGCAGTCCTATGTAAATAACATCACCCCCTCAAAATTCAGTCGTATATAAATAACATCCCTCCCTTCAGCCCTAACATACAGTCCCAGTTATAAAAAACACAACTCCCAGCATTACTCTGCCTCTCACACTGAGAATCTATCCCTGACACACACCTCACCACAACTTGTTTCCCAGGACTTCTCTTCACTGCTGAGTGCCATCCTCTCCTGCACTGGTCACAGTGGATGACATCATCGCAGGTCCTTAACCACTACCTTCAGGACTGATCACATGGACTGTGATGTCATCACGGGTTCTTCAGCTCTTCAAGTGCATTAGATTCAATTGTATTGCTGTCCTGAGGAGCAATACAGTTATATCTGTCTGTCAGGCAGTACATTCGGGGCCGGGGCCCATTAATCCCTAATTGTGTAATTGGGGTGAAATTGCAACATGATGCTATAGATGTAGGGTGCTAACTAGTGTTGGGCGTGAATATTCGAATCGTGAATTCTAATCACGAATATCACCACTTCGAGAATCCGCGAAGATTTAGCATATAGTGCTATATATTCGTATTCGCGAATATTCTAGATTTTTATTTCCTCTGAACCCATGATCCCTACCTATTTCTTGCTTGAGGGCCAATGAGAAGGCTGCAATGTCTTTGTCTGAGCTTAACAACATCCCTAGCAACCAATAGGAAAGTTACCTAACCCTTACTATATAAGAATCTCCCCAGCAGCCATTTTCTGCATTTTTTTTCCCAGTTCTGAGAGAGACAGAAGTGTCATTGCTGTGCTCTGTGCTTTGCTCATGTGCTCATGACATTAGATACTGTAGTTAGTTATAGTTAGCTTATATATATAATACAGATAGCTAGTGGGAGATAGTCAGTGTAGGTTAGATTGTGATATAGTGTAGCTGGTTCCAGTGCAGAATGTTAGGTAGTGTGATAGGTTCTGCTGTCCATACAAACTTGCTACAGGCAAGTTCACAATAATACTTAGTGCACCAATCACTAATATGTAGTCAGACCTGCTAAAATGTGAAGTTGAACATATTGTACAAAAATACGCACATCATTAATTGCCGCTTTGCACAATCACGAATATATCGGAGCACTCTATCTGCATAGAAAGCTATTGTAATGTTCTGCCATGCCAACCATTTTCTCCAGTCTCAGGAAACTTCTAGCAGCTTGAAAAATGTAGCTATAGTGACCCACGCTTGTATTGCGCACGCAATACATGCATATTACATTGCCGTATTTCACAATCAAGAAACAATCAAGACAAATATTCGCGAAATATCACTAATTAGAATATTGCCCTTCCGCTCATCACTAGTGCTCACGTTCTTTTATATAGTATATAAGACTGAAAAAGACATTCGTCCATCCAGTTCGGCCTGTTTCCTACAAGTTGATCTAGAGCAGGCATCAGCAACCTTCGGCTCCCAGCTGTTGTGAAACAACAATTACCAGCATGCTCCATTCATTTCTATGTAAGTTCTTAGAAGAGCAGAGCAAATATGCATGCTGGGAGCTGTAGTTTCACAACAGCTGGGAGCCAAAGGTTGCCTACCCCTGATCTAGAGGAAGGCAAAAAAAAACCCTGTGAGGCAGAAGCAAATTTTCCCCACTTAAGGGGAAACAAAATTCCTTCCCGACTCCAATCAGGCAATTAGAATAACTCCCAGGATCAACGACCCCTCTCTAGTAGCTATAGCCTGTAATATTATTACACTCCAGAAATACATCCAGTCCCCTCTTGAATTCCTTTATTGTACTCACCATCACCACCTCCTCAGACAGAGAGTATATATAAGTACATCCATTCATCCTTGTTTCGGGGTTGAAAGTGCAGCTTGGTAGTACAAATTTTAAGGTGTTTACGTTCTCTTATACATAAATATAGCTATTAATCCCTAATTGTGTAATTTGGGTGAAATTGAGGCCTGCTAATACAGATTTCCGGGTGGTCATGTTATTTAATGCATTAGTATATCCGTTAATCCTTAATTGTGTAATTGGGGTGAAATTGCAGCCTGATACAGCAGATTTTAGGGTGCTCACGTTCTCTTATATATAAGTACATCCATTCATCCTTGTTTTGTGTGAAATTGTGCCCTGACAATACTGATATTTTTACCCTTATGCTTACTGTTACACATGCAGTATGTCCAACAAACAAGGTCCAGGCCCTTCTAAGGGAACAGGCAGTGGCCAATATTTTTCTGGAGCTAGCAGAAGTAGCTGCAGAAGAAGGGGGGAGGTAGCAGCAGGAGCAGTGACAGGCCCGAGCTGCCAGTGTCACCCAGCAGTCATGCCATGACCAGCAACCCAGCTGTCCTTGAATGATTGACTCGGTCTTCAACATCATCTCAAGTGACATTAGACACCCCCAGCCAGGAGTCGTTGGTTTCTCTGACACCATGCTTAAAGAGGACCTTTCACCTGAAAATGCATGTGAAACTGAAGACATACCCTTACTTGCCTGTCCCCCGTGGTGCTTAATCAGCTCTTCTTTTTTCAATATGTGCCCCCGTTTGTCCGCGGTGCCCCCTGCAATAACTCCCGCCGTGTATGCTAATAATCCATTCGGCTCAACTGGGCGGGCCTGCAAAAGTTCTCCCGGGCGTGTCTTTCTTCTCCCTGGCACGAAGCGCATCCAATCAGTGCGCTCCGCTCTTAGCCAGGGAGAAGAAGCTCCAGTTCTCGCGAGAACAGGAGCAATTTCATTCATCCTGCACTGCCGCCTCCACGTTCTCAAGCTGTGTCTTTCACCAATGTCCTCCTCTGCCTCCTCATCCTCCACCTTGCCCTACTGCAGGCACAATTCAAAATGCTCCTCCAGTGTACTACCTTTGCAGAGAAAGGCAGTGTCACGCTGTTCTGTACCTGGTTTGCCTGGGCAAATGAAGTCACACTGGTGAGGAACTGCTCCTTGTCCTTCAAGAGGAAATCGAATCATGGCTCTCTCCTCACCAACTGAAAATCAGAAACCATGGTCACCAACAAAGGGAAGAACATTGTGTCGGCGCTGCGTCAAGGTGAGCTAACCCATGTGCCCTGCATGGCGCACATGTTTAATCTGGTTGTAAAGTGGTTCCTGAAGTCTTCCACCCAACTGAAAGACATCCTGAAAGGCAGAATAGCGTTCCCCAACATCGACTCATATGCAACATTTCCACCTGTTGCAACTCCACCCTCAACATGTTGGACTGACTATATGCGCAAAGGAAGGCCATAAGTGATTCCTTGATGATGCCGACGAACAGGAGCACTCCCCTGTGTAATTTCGACGATAGCCAGTGGCAGCTCATGTGTGACACTTGCCGTTTACTCAGGCCCTTTGAGGAGGCCACTTTATTTGTCAGTCACCAAGACTATGAGATGAACAACATCATTCCACTCTATCATGCCCTGGAGCAGATGCTGATACATCTGGCTGGACAGGGTAAACGGGAGGTTGAAATGGAAGAGGAGGAGAACATTCACGCACAAGCAATGTATACAGAAATTGGTGATTTTTATGTCCAAGTAACAGGAAAGGAGCAGGAGGGGCTAGAGGGCGATGAGGAAGACCAGGTAGATGACCCCGACACAACCTGACAGTATGCAGTGGAGATGGAGGAAGGGAGTCCCTCCGAGACCCTTGCACAAATGGCTAGATGCATGCTAAGTTGCTTGCATAGTGATAGCCGTATTATCACCATTTGGCAGGAGGTATAACTACTGGCTCTCCACTATGTTATACCCTTGCTACTGCTCTAAAATCGGGGCCTTTTTTCCACCTGCTGAGAGGAAGGATAAAGTCAACTACTATCGAGACATCTTATGTAGTTAGTTGGCTGTTGCCTATGTGCGCCATCTCCCATCCTCACAAAGGTCTAACCAGGGGGGCCCTCTGTGCTCACATTTCACTCTCATGACTTCTGGAGGGGGGAGGGCAGGAGCAGCACTAGCCCCATCAGCAGCAACTTAAGTCTGGAGTCTTTAATGAGCACTTTTCTTCACCCACCTACTGAAGAAATCACCCACCAGCATCAACAGCAGCAAGACTTGAAACAAAACCTGAACAAGCAGGTGGTGGCAAATTTGGGCTGCACCCTGCCACCCCACATCCAAGATTCCCTGGAATACTGGGCAGCCAAACTTTATTTGTGGCCACAGCTGGCCGAGTTTGCCCTGGAAAAGCTTTCCTGCTCTGCCAGTAGTGTGGCATAAGAGCAGGTGTTTAGTGCAGCGGGGGGCATAGTAACCCCAAGTAGAACTTTCCTTTCCTTCAATAATGTTGAGAGACTGACCTTTGTACAGATGAATCAGGCATGGATCAGCCAGGATTTCTACACACTAGTGCCTGATGCATTAGACTAAATCATTCTGGGTGCCACACCCAAACTTTGTGAAAAAAAGACCAATTTTTTCTGGCCACCTGCTTCAGTTACTATTCTGATGCTGCCACCCGCCTGCCACACTCCTGCTCCCTCTGCTGCCATGGTCTCCTACTGCCAATCACCATCTAGCGCTTTTACTGCAACTGCTGTTGCCCCCCACCTCCCCACTCTGTGACTGGGCCACTACGGTGACTAATCATGCGGTTGCCACCTCACCACTCTGTGACTGGGCCTTTGTGTTGACTCCTCATGAAGTTGCCACCCTGCCCACTCTGTGACTGGGCCCTTATGTTGACTCCTTATGAGGTTGCCACCCTCCCCACACTGTAACTGAGCCACTGTGTTGACTCCTTATGCGGTTGCCACCTCACCACTCTTTGACTGGGCCATTGTGTTGACTCCTCATGTGGTTGCCACCCTCCCCACTCTGTGACTGGGCCATTATGTTGACTCATCATGCGGTTACCACTTCCCCACTCTGTGACTGACCACTATGTTGAGTATTCATGCTGTTGCCACCCTCCCCAATCTGTGACTTGGCCATTGAGTTGACTCTTCATGTAGTTGCCACCCTCCCTACTCTGTGACTGGCCAACTATGTCAACTCCTCATGCGGTTGTCACCCTCCCCACTTTGTGACGGATCCAATAGTTTAGCCTTGTTGACATCACCATTTGATCTGTCAGAAGGTCAGAAAAATGAAAACACAACAGATCCTGTTTTTGGACCATCCGTAAAGCTTCTATCACGGTCCCTATTTTGCATCAGGATATGCTCATGATTTGGAAGCCAGAAGTGGGTACAAAACACAAAAGATAGGGAAACATTCCAATCATGTGTCATCTCGGTTTTGGATCCTCTCCTGTTTTTGGCTGACCAAATGTTGACCATGTGAAGGCGGATGCTCAAAAGACAGGATCTGTTTTTTTTGGAGTTGTTCTTGTGACGGATCAGAAGAAGGGAAAAATAAACAGTGACGTCAAAACAAATTTAATGCTGACACCCTCTCTATTCCACTGTCCACTACTTGTACCAGCTTGTAACAGAACTGGTCCTGTAGGAATCTATGTGGAATCAGCTGACGGTGTAAAAGGAGTGCGCTCTTTCACTCTAAAGTACAATCTTGGGCCACTTCAGTGAAGTGTCCAAATCAAATTTTTGAAAGCTTTGCTCATCAGTAATGACAACAACACTGGTCATGATTACCAATCAATCTCAGTGGGTGCTAAGGGGGAAAGTCTTCAGGGATGCTAGTGAGAAAGGAAAACTGTTTGCTTCTTTGCTTATGCATGCTTACCAAGTGTCCTTCTATTTGGAGGGACAGTCCCTCTTTTTGACCCAAGTCCCTCTGTCCCTCTTTGATCCTTAAATGTCCATCTTTTTGACCGGGGGAATTAATGCATAAATGTACATTAATAAATTTGGTAAATTGATCCTTACTAATCTATCTGTATGGTTTCTACCTGCATATTAGACCATAACTTCATTATTTGGTGCAATTTCTACCTTAACATATCTTTGATTCATGTGCTAATATTTAAATGGATATTGGAGCGCAAGAAAATAATTGTCTCAGGGGCTCCACATGCTGTAAAAAAAATAAAGAAACTTACATTAACCTAACCAATCCCCGGCTGCTGCAGTTGTCACAGAAGTCAGAAATTATGCTTTGGGTGGAGTTAGAGGCATGGCCTAGTATGAAACAAATTGCTGCAATGCATGCCGTCCTATATTGTCCCTCTTTGCAATTTTCAAAAGTTGGGAGGTATGGCTTATGTACTGACAGGCATATCCTCAATATCAAGCAATCCGACAATTACTGGATAGTCATGTTTTTAGACCCTCGCTATCAAAGCAAAATGGGGTAATGTTTTGCTGTTGTTGAACAGGAGGCCAAATTTCTTTATTACCAGGATACACTGTGCATGCAGCTTTCAGCAGCTTTTGGAAAACATGCACCTGATTCCCACTTTTCTGACTAGAAGGCCCTTCTCTGGCCCCCAACAAGTCACCCACCTCTCACCATCTCCGCTACTACAAGCAGCAGAAAGAGCAGCAGACAATTCAGTATCATCAACACGATGGAGTGGGTGAAATTGTACAATTTCTTCTCTGTGTACTATCTTGTCCAGCCTCCAGTGTCATCACAGGGAAGGTTTTCAGCGTAGCAGGTGATGTTGTGACACCCAAATGGACAAAGCCAATGTTGAAGCTGCTACTTCCTGCTCTCATGATGCCACTTTCATTACCACTACAAAACCCCACTACTACGACTACTAACCTAACACAGCAATGATCATATCTACTTACTGCCTTGTCTTTTACATGCTGTGCTGCTACTGCTGACACTATTATTGCTGCCACTATTACCTCTACACACCATAACCTTTGCTGCTGCTCCCAAATAAAAGGGAGAATTTTTCCAAGCTTGTTCAACTTCAGAAAAAGCTTTTGTTTCTTCTGATAATAAACACGTGTGTGTGTGTGTGTGTGTGTGTGTAAATACAGGCATTCTGCCCCTGTTAATTCATAACTTTTGGATGTTTGTGCAGAACAAGCCACCGTTTATTCTGACAACTAACTTGTGTATAAATATGGGCAGGCAATCTGGCCCATTAACACTTAATTTTTAGACACTGATTTTTTTGCTGTGTCTGTTTAAACAAAATCTGCCTCCAATAACTTTTGGAAGGTTTCTAATATTAAAAAGCATAACATATGCAACGGCATAGTATGTTTTTAAACACACTGTTTGTTAACACCATTAACCATGGATTTACCCATAGCTATATATGTCAGTGTCTCTCTGACATAATTTGCTACTGCTGTCCTTGGGTTAAAGATCTTAAAGGGGGGGAATGGAAAACTAATAAAAATAAATAAAAAAGAGATAACAAAAAGATATAAAAAATGCTAGGAGTCTTCAAATTGTCATATACCAATTTTTAGGAACATTTGAACCCATTTGATTAATGTAGAATTGATTTGGACACAAATTCACCAAATCGGACATGAAACGAATGTCAAGAAGTTCGCTGATCTCTAATTTGCATGTTATATATTCTTTATCAGCACAATTCTGTTATTATGGTATAAATAAGACAAACTGAATTAAATACATACCAGAAAAATTATACAGTCCTGTTAAAAAGAAAACTACAACATAATGACAGTTAATTGATTCTCCTGATATTTACTATCTCAAACTGTCCAAATAAAATGTAGCTTTGGAGCTGTTATCTGTGCACTTCTAGTGATTTTACCTGGTTCATTCTCTACTGTATTAATGGCTTTTCAAGAAAAGCATGCATAACTGCACTTTAAAAATAAATAAAAACTGATGCATGCATATTTTAGATTGGAAGATGCTGTATCCATACACTAAATTGAATTTACTCTGAACATTTACACAAATCATTCACAAACCTTTGATGGCTGCACTGCTTAGCTGTTAAAAATAAAGCCCCCTCCATTAGCTAAAACCAATAACCATTAATAAAATATTCCTGCATCCACCTGAAAAAGCTGTAAAGTCATGGCCACTAGAGGTCCCACTTCCACCTAAGTTGCAGTCAACTGCCTGTCATCAGGCAAGATCCATTCCTGGTAACAGAGACTCATAAGATGGCTGAGAGGAAGTGCAGGCATGTCACAGCTAAGATCCTGAGCCTGATAAAAGAACTGCTTCTACCCTGCTTATGAACATCCCAGGAACCTCCTGTGTGTCTGTAAGTGTTATTTATCCCTCCTTATCTGTTCTTTGAGGTCCAGAGCTGAAAGCAACATAGTGGGAAGTAAGATAAAGGATGTCACAGCAGTACCGTATGGCAGGAGAGATACGCTGAATGAAATGAATCTAGCTGTGCAGCTTAAATAGGGAATAAGATGGCTGAAACAGTATTAGGGAAGCCAAAACATAACTGTTCCTTCACAGCTGATTGTATAAAGAAGCATATCCATTATGCAAACTTTTTTTTTTCTTAGGGCTCCATGTAAAATCTGGACCAGACACCCTCCCAAACACACGTATCTTGTGGCATCTATGACACTACAGTTTTCCTTTCAGGCAGATGAGCTTGTGCTCCATGTGTGGGTACTATTCTCTAACTAAAATAGTTTACGTCTGCCTCTGGTACTTTTGAGGTTTGCCCAAAGCTGATGCAGGACACGGTAGACCGTGGAATGCTGATTGTGCTTAGCAACTTCATACTATGCACTCATTCTTGCAAAAGATAATCATGGCCAGATCCAATGCAGAGGTCCAGGGCATGGAAAAGCATGGCACTCCAACAAATGCAAACTGAAGAAAAAGTTTGTTCATTCATTCATAAAACAATGTAATCCTTTATTGAAAAATAGTAATAAAATCCAGGTATGCCAAACACACAGTGCAAAAAAAAAAAGTCAGAGGGGTGTGTTTTGTCTATGCTCTATGTGTCTGGCATACCTGGATTTTATTACTATTTTTCAATAAAGGATTCCATTGTTTTATCCGGAGCCTGGAATGAACTTTTTCTTCAGTATGCACTCATTCATAGCTGATATTCATGCATGAGCAAACTATATTATTTGCATACAATTAATTTTAGCTTCGGGAATTGCAAAAAGGTACATCCAAGTGAAAGAGAACTATCCAACTAGTGACACATTTTGGAAGCGGCTCCCTATTAGTCAATGTTTAACTTTTTTAAAAGCCTTAAAACATGCCCAAGGAAAATAGCCAAGTCATACATACATCAAAAGCTGCTCATCCACAGCTGACTAGCACCAAATAGAACTCATTTGATCTTCAGATTTAAATCACCAGTGACTGTAGAGGGTGGCAAAGACAGTGAAGATGCCCAGTTAAATCATGCATATATTTCTCTTTTTGAAGGTGAACATATCTGATTTTCACATACAGGACATGTCCCAAAATTGGGGACTTTGTCAATCATGGAGTACATACTAACTAATGGGACTTTCACAGCATTTTAGACTAAATAGAGTTACTTATAGATGATAATAGACACCATATACCATAAGAAAATAATACAATTGTTTGCCAGTGTAGCTGGGTACTTCTTATTAGCTGGATATAGAGTCACTGTGTATATGTGTATATACTAGCATAAAGGAAAGAAATTCAAAAGACACGGAGATGGCATTTCGCTTTGTCTAAAGGGTTGATAATGGCACAACTCATGTGAATCATTTCTACCACCAAAACCAGAGTGAAAGAAATCTGTTAATGCTGCCTATGGTGCTTACTGCTTACATAATAGATTTTGCAAATTTCCTAGCTTTTTCCTGAGCAAAATATAGCACAAGACATATAATTATAACCACAAGAATTTATAAGAATAACACTCACTATTTTACGACTGTTTTACAAATAACTGAAAATGGATGTGTATTTTAATGCAAGCTTTGCTATTTCCACTGCATAGAAAATCTATATGAATTTATATGGTTGTTGTTTTACTTATTTATTTGTGAAAGCTATAAACTGTTTTTCTACTGCATTGGACTTTGACCAGTTATATTAAAAGGCTCAATAATCTGTCTAAGCTCAGGGTTAAGTGATGGAATTCATTTAAATGCCCCAGAAGTAATCATCCACAAAGAGTACATTATTTCTCTTTTATGAATTTTCAAACCTAATACTGATGGGTGGAATGCAATTAAACCTAATCAATATGTAATTTAGGTAGGCTGACATGTTTTCAAATCCTTAGAATATAGATTCTTTCAATATCGTAAGAACTTAGTGGAATGCTTAGCACATATAACACTGTTACATCTCATACAGTAAGTAATTAATACCTTTAATCATGATTGGCATCAAAACTGGGTATTAATTAAGATACTCCTCTGGGAAAAAAGTTAATATGCTGTAGAATAATATATGTTGACAGATATTTAATTCGATAGTAGGGGATGTTAGATTGTTTGATCCTGACTTACAAGTTGTACATAATGTTTACTTATATGAGTGTGCTTGTATAGTCGCTAGCAAAGGTACTGTCTGTTTATTTGTAGATACTAGCTATTAGAAATACAAGATAAAAGTTAAAGAAAAAGCATTAATCAGTAATAGTGATAGCATAAATGCCCCTTTTATATGGGCTGATTATCAGAGCAATCATTGGGAAGGACTAGGAGAATTCCTAGGAACACTCCTTTACGATAAGTGCTCTGTGTAAAGGTGTCTTGAGCAAATGCTCGCTCATTGGATGAAAACGATGTTGATTCGGACACAAAAATTATAATTTTTGAAACAATAATTCTCTATGGAGATGAGTGATCAGTTGTCCCCATACAGATGATTGCTGCATGTAAGTACCTCACACCTACTCTGACAAGCAGGTAGTTATAGATATCAAGCGGTTCATTCCTTATAGTTACCTGCTCAGTTGCCCCTTGTAAAGAGGCTTTAACTCCAATGACCCTCTCAGAGATTTCAGTGTGTACTGTAGATTCCTTTTCAATCTAGAAAAAAAAGGATATTCACTGTATATGTGATAAGTATGTGGCTGATGTTATCTCCATGGAATACAATGGAGAGGTTCAATGGAGAAGCTTTCTCCACTGCAGTCTATAGGAAATACCAATATAGCAGAGCACTGCTTTCTCATTCTCCCAGAGATGGGGCCCACACCTATCTAGAATTTCTGACATGTTCTGTAAAATACCCCTTTAAGGATACAGTATTCTATGCTGTTTATTAGCTTAATTCACTTGTAAATACCATTAAATTCACTATGGGTCAGAGTAGGGTTGTAATCACTGTTTTATTTCCTCGTGGCTCAGAAAAAGATAAATATCTAACATGGAATTATAGGATGTGTATCTACACCACTGATATGGAACTTGTCAGCTAATAAACTCCTGTGATCACAGCAGCATCTGCACTTAATCAAACATGCAGATTCTTAAAGGTACACTTTAATTATTAGATTATTAACACATTATTTAAGTTATTCTTCTTTGTGGCTGCAGTGCACTGTAAGAAATTATAATTTTTTCTCGAGCTGGACGGTCATTTTAAATGTCCAGATGCATATACACTTAAGTTTATACCATTATATTCACAGGATATTTAACAAGTGGCAAGATTTTTCTGTAACCTTCCAATAACATCAATGGAGAAGGCTTGCCAATAAGCCACCATCTCTTTCTATCTGGTCTCTCTTGGATACAGCCATCTCATCTATGGGCAAAATAAAAGGAATATAGCTGCAAAGAACTGAATTTGAGTGCTGATCCTTTCTTCATTGATTTTGTGAGCCTGCCGTCTCTGGATTCCTGCACCGTTCACACAGTGAGGTGGAGTGCTGACCGTTTCTGTCTGCTTTGGATACAGCTGTCACTGGCCTCCTCAATCTGTTCTCTCCATTAAAGTTCATGGGAGTTGAGGAAACGGTTTGTTTTAGCTTTCAGACCAGAGGCCCACCTCAGGACCATTGCCAAAAAGTCAACTGTGGAATATCGTGTAGAAAAGTACTTGCAGTCATACTGAGAGCACCGTTTTGCATTGTCCTTAGCATCTCTGTGTTCATTATCAATGTAAGTGACAATAATGTCTAATAAAAATAGTTATGGTTTACAAGTAATTAATTAATAATTAATAAAGATACAGATTTTCTTCATGTATGACTCATTGCCTTCATGTTTCTAAGCCACTCATGAGTTTGACTTAGTATTCAATTGTATAACAAAATGATGCTTTGAAGTGCCTGAAGTGATAGGAATTAAAGGTCTTATTTGGAGCTATTTTCTGGTCACTGGAACAGAGATGACAAAAGATTTCATGCATTGGTTTTTCAATACTGCGTTCAATAGTAATAGGAAATTGATGGTGTAACTGTGCCATCACACTGAGGAAACTTATGATGCGGACAATAGTGCTTTCAATAAAAGGCCTTTTGATTTTCCATGTGTCAAACAGTTTTAATATTATTGTATTTCTAGGTCAATGAAGGGTTAATGTGGTATCATAAATCATATATAAACAAGAGCCCTAAGCTCCTCTTTGTCTAAATACTTTCTAACTAAGGTCAAAAAGCATGAAGAAGAAAAATGCAATGGCTGCTTTCTGAAGTCATTCAGAGACTGCATTAATTCCATTGCCCCAAAACTGACATTGACATAGCATTCTAAAGAGGGTGAATAATAGGTGAATTAGAAATTAATGATTCTTCTGCTATGTAAATGGCAATTAAAGGACATGGCATGCTTCAGGCAGTGTCCTTAAACTCTTCTCCATTTGTTTAGAATGGCATTCATAGCATACGTATAACAGGACAAAATAATGTGCTTTAAGTAAAAATGGGGATGGTATACGGCTTAAACTTGTGCTGGCTTTGCTGACAGCGTTATACACCATTGTTAATCTTGTGATATGAATAAATAATGAATGCATAAACAAACTGCAAAGCAACACATTACACCATCAACATAATGCAGCGGTAAAACTCAATAATTTGCATTGATTATAATTGTGTTCATCAAAGTGTGGTGGTTACAAAACAACTGTGCTACCGCTGCTCTGCAATAAATCCTTGTAAAAAGTATGAGCACCGAATGAAGGCTTTAAATCATAGAATATACTGAAGGTGACTAGTTCATTAGGGTAAAATAAGCATATTAAACTTATTTACCATAACTAAAAGCTTTATACTTTATCCTTCTGCTTATGTAGGAGTAATAACTACAAGGCTTAGATCCTGTAGCTATGTTAATAAATTATTATTAAAAATTGGATGACCTATCCTTAGGAACAGCTACTTAAAGAGGCTATGGCACTTTCAACAGCTTTATCTAATGCAAATAAATGGGACTGGGGCTGTAACACCGGGCTCAGTTGCTTCTAAAAGTACAGAGCTATGCCTGGTCAACAATGAAGGGGATGCCATGTTCACTTGAGCGCTGCAGTCCTTCAAACAGCTGCTCAAGAGTTGTGCTGAGAGTCGGACAGCCACCAATCTAATATTGATGGCCTACCCTTATTCCTTTTAATAAAGTCAGTTTTCAATACATACTGTAAGATCCTCACCTGCTTTGCACTCCAGGGGAACCAAGAGGGGTCCTCGTGGAGTTGCGGGACAGGTTATGCGTGTCTCTGATGCACCAGCGCTGACCCCTTTGCGAACCAGTGCGGGGATGCGTTCACGTGGACATCGGAGGGGAGGACCGTCGGAGTCCCGGGGACAGAGTGGCCAGGCGAGTGACAAGACGCCGCATCCAGGGTTGTCTCCGGTGTCTCCTACGACTTCCGTTTCCGCATCTGGGTCCACACGCTTGCATACTCGCGCTGAGTCGATCATGCGTCCGTGCGTGCGCACGAGGGCAGGTTCGCAAAGGGATACACGGTCGTGATGCGCGCTTCTTATGCGCTTCGTCGACCAGTGGCGCATAATATACTGACTCACAAGAGCAAAGTAGATTAGGGAGCCAGCCATGGGTTAATCAACTTGTGATTGCCTTAGGCCATGTACTCAGGTGCAGGGCAATTTGTTCACCTATGGAAGTGGACACTTGGCACCCTGGGATTGGTCAGCAGGCATTTAAAGGAGGTCTCTCAGGGTGATCAGTGCCCACTGTTATTTTCCCTCAACCAGGTATAGGTCACAACTGCTAGTGACTGAAGACTGCCAGGAACTTTGTCCTTTGCAGCGGACCCAAGATCTGGAGTGACTCGACTGCCAAGTGCACAGCATCATTCAGCACTGGTTGGGACTATTCCTGGAATCTCCTTGCCTGGTTTTTGTTATTATTTCTTGTTACCAGCAAGTGTTCTGGTCGTTTATGTTTCTGGTGAATAAACACCTTTTTGCTTTCATCACTGGTCTGTTTGTTGGTGCCTTGCATTTACAGAACAGTGGGCCCAACTAACAGTTGCCATGGACAATATCCAGCAGCAGCTGAGTGGATTGCAGGAGCCGTTAACCTGCTGTTCCAACGGCGCCCAAATATACCAGCAGCCGCTGCAGCACAATCAAGAGCAACTGACAACTGTGATGGAGGAGGTTCAGCAGCTGATCCAGGGAGCCTCAGCACTACCCGTCACTATCGCAAGGCATCAAACAGAACCAAAGATCCCTCTGCCTGACTCCTTCACAGGAGAGCGACAGGAGTTCTTAAACTTCAGGGACTCCTGTCTCCTTTATTTCCAGTTGCGTCCGATGGCTTCTGGCACTCTCAGGCAGAGAATTGGGATTGTAATGTCACTGCTACGTGGAGACCCCCAACGTTGGGCATTTAATTTGCCTCAAGACCATACAGCTCTTTCGTCAGTGGGCGCCTTCTTCGAGGCTATGGCTGTGATTTACGATGACCCGGATCGTACTCGCACCGCAGAGACCAATCTTGAGCATATTCAACAAGGCCGCCGCCCAGCTGAAGAATACGCTGCAGAATTCAGGCGATGGGCAGCTTTCACCACCTGGGGCGGCGCAGCCCTACGCCATCGCTTCCGTTTGGGACTTTCGGATGCGGTCCGGGATCTTCTTTTGGCCTTGCCTACCCCTTCTCGTTGGAAATGGCTATCTCTCAGGCAATCGATGCCGACAGGCGAATCCGTGAGAGGCGAGTGGAGCAGTCGTCTCGGTTTTCATCCTCTCGACCACATCCAGGGCCTCTTAAATCGGCCAGAAGAGCCAATGGAGGTTGGATCCTCCCATCTCACACAGGCAGAACGAGGCTCGTCGCCAGCAGAAAGGCCTGTGCCTATTTTGCGGAAAGTCTGGACACCTCGTTAAAACCTGTCCCCTCCTGCCGGCGGAAGCGAATGAACCTAGGGGCATAGAGGAGAACCCCCTAGGTGCTATTATCCCTCCTCCAAGCCGGGTGATGGTATCCATATCCTTACGGTGGCAAGACAAGGTCCATGAGTTTTCAGCACTAATCGATTCTGGGGCCGCTGGGAATTTTGTGGACTCAACCTTGGTTCGTCGACTTGGCATCCCGTTGATCCAGCCGAAAACCACCATGTCAGTGACCGCGATTGATGGATCCCCTCTTCCAAGATGGTCGTGCAGTGTGGATGACTCCGGGAATACAGGTAACGGTGGGGGCTGATCATCGGGAGACCTTAAGCCTTTTGTCCTTGACATGCCATCCACTCCCGTGATTTTGGGTCTCCCTTGGTTGAGGCTCCATAATCCAGTAGTGGACTGGCGCTCGGGTCTTATTTGTCAGTGGAGTACGGAATGCCTTACTAAGTGCATTCGTTCCGACCTGTCACTAGCCTCCATGGAAGTATTAAGTACTTTACCACAGCAGTATCATAATTTCCGAGATGTGTTCAGTCCTCAGGGGGCTGATGTGTTACCTCCCCACAGGTCATATGATTGTCCTATAGACCTGTTGCCAGGTACCATGCCACCACGAGGGCATCTATATAATCTCACTGGGCCTGAGGTTCAGGCTCAGCGGGAGTATATTAAAGAGAACCTTGAGAAGAATTTCATTCGTCCATCCACTTCCCCTGCTGGAGCTGGATTCTTCTTTGTGGAGAAGAAGGATGGAGGCTTGAGACCTTGCATTGATTATCGTGCCCTTAATCGGATTACGGTGAAGAATCGGTATCCACTGCCTCTGATTGATGATCTGTTTTCTCAGGTGGCAGGGGCACGAGTCTTCACCAAACTCGATTTAAGGGGTGCTTATAATTTAGTTCGCATTAGAGAGGGTGACGAATGGAAGGCCGCATTTAATACCAGAGACGGGCATTACGAGTATCTCGTGATGCCTTTCGATCTCTGTAATGCTCCAGCGGTCTTCCAGGAGTTCATCAACGATGTTCTCAGAGATTTCTTGGGTAGATGTGTTGTTGTCTATCTAGATGACATACTAATCTACTCTTCGGATCTGGTCTCTCATCGGAGACACGTGTGTCAGGTTTTCCAGAAGCTGAGGGAGAACCGCCTCTATGCCAAACTTGAGAAGTGTCTGTTTGAGGTGAAGGAATTGCCTTTCCTGGGGTACATTATCTCAGAAAAGGGATTGGCTATGGACCCATCCAAACTTTCTGCTGTCTTGGATTGGCCTCAGCCTAAGGATCTTAAGGGGTTGCAGCGTTTCTTAGGCTTTGCCAACTTCTACCGCAAGTTTATTAAGAATTTTTCTGCGATAGTAGTACCTCTCACCAACCTCACTAAGAAGGAGCTAATCCTTCTAAGTGGACGAGAGAGGCAGTCAGAGCCTTTGAGACGCTGAAACAGGCCTTTTGCACGGCACCAATTCTTACTCATCCAGACACCTCCAGACCTTTTGTTCTTGAGGTCGATGCCTCAGAGGTCGGTGTAGGGGCAGTTCTCTCACAGTATTCTGGGGACCCTGAGAGGTTACATCCCTGTGCCTTCTTCTCTCGGAAGCTCTCTCCAGCCGAGTGTAATTATGATATCGGCAATAGAGAGCTTCTGGGAGTAAATTGGCTTTTCAAGAGTGGAGACATTGGCTAGAGGGTGCAGAACATCCCATCACGGTTTACACTGACCACAAAAATTTGGAGTATCTAGAGAGTGCCAAAAGACTCAACTCCCGACAAGCCCGGTGGGCATTGTTTTCACCCGCTTCAATTTCCGCCTCACTTATAAGCCAGGTTCCAAAAGCGTGAAGGCAGATGCCCTGTCCGCTGCTTCCCTGAGGCTGCTTCCGTCCTGGACTCTGAGCCAGAAAACATTCTCCCAACTAAATGTTTTCTTGCTGCCCTAGGGAGCCGCAGAAGTAATGGAGGACTTGTCCTCTCTTCTTGAGCCTTCACAGGCAGAGAGTCCACCTGACAAACCCGAGGTCGATGGTTTGTACCCATTAACCTTCGATTGAAGGTCATCCAACAACTTCATGACTCAAAGTCTGCCGGGCATTTGGGTGTTAAGAAAACACTTGCCCTTGTTAAACGTCACGTGTGGTGGCCCAACATGTCCGTGGATGTTAAGGCCTATATCCAGGCATGTACTGTTTGTGCCAGATGTAAACCGTCCCGGTCTGCCCCTTCTGGGACTTTACTCCCACTGCCAATTCCCCAGGCTCCATGGACTCACATTTCCATGGATTTCATCACTAGATTTGCCAAGGTCCTCTGGAAGTACGGTAATCTGGGTAGTGGTGGACCGTTTTAGTAAAATGGCCCATTTTATCCCACTCCTGGATTGCCCTCGGCCAGAGAATTGGCAGATCTGTTCTTGAATCATGTCTTTCGATTACACGGAGCGCCGGATGACATTGTTTCAGACAGAGGAGTGCAATTCATCTCTCGCTTCTGGCGTTCTTTCTGCTCCCGATTGGGTATTAATTTGTCTTTCTCTTCTGGTTTTCACCCAGAGACCAACGGTCAGACGGAAAGGACTAACCAGACCCTGGAGCAATATCTCCGGTGCTTCGTGTCAGACTGCCAGGAGGAATGGGCAGCGTATCTACCCTTTGCGGAGGTGGCTTATAACAACTCTGAGCATGCTTCCACTAAGATGTCTCCGTTCAGGTGCGTGGGGGCAGGGATCCAAGACTCTCTTCTTTGGCTGGACCCTCCACTGACTCACCGGTGGTGGATCAATGGTTCGGGGATAGACGTCCCATTTGGTCGTTGGCCCAGCGGAATCTCCGCAGTGCGGTGGCGCAACAGAAGAAATTTGCTGATCGTCATCGCACTGTAGAGCAAAAAGTTTAAGGTGGGAGATCAGGTGTGGGTCTCCACCCGGAACATTCCGCTGCGTCAGCCATCTTACAAGTTGGGTCCTCGATTCATTGGCCCATACCCAGTGACACAGAAGATCAACCGAGTTACGTACAAGGTTGCTCTTCCACCGTCGATCGAGGAGTGAACACCTTTCATGTTTCACTTCTCAAATCGGCAGCCGACTCCGCTCCCTTCATTCAGACCCCATCCCGCTGGAGGTCCAAGGGGTATCGGAGTTCGAGGTGAACAGAATTTTGGACTCTCGTTTTGTCCAAAGGTCTCTTCAATACTTGGTGGACTGGAAGGGTTTTGGTCCAGAGGAGAGATGTTGGATACCTGCTCGCCAGGTGCATGCGGATGAGTTGGTGGCAGCTTTTCACCGGGATAATCCGGGAAAGCTTGCTTGGAGTCTTCAGAGCTGCCTCCTCGAGGGGGTAATGTAAGATCCTCACCTGCTTTGCACTCCAGGGGAACCAAGAGGGGTCCTCGTGGAGTTGCGGGACAGGTTATGCGTGTCTCTGATGCACCAGCGCTGACCCCTTTGCGAACCAGTGCGGGGATGCGTTCGCGTGGACATCGGAGGGAGGACCGTCGGAGTCCCGGGGACAGAGTGGCCAGGCGAGTGACAAGGCGCCGCGGCCAGGGTTGTCTCTGGTGTCTCCTCGACTTCCGTTTCCGCATCTGGGTCCACACGCTTGCATACTCCGCTGAGTCGATCATGCGTCCGTGCGTGCGCACGAGGGCAGGTCGCAAAGGGATACACGGTCGCGAGTACGCGCTTCTTATGCGCTTCGTCGACCAGTGGCGCATAATATACTGACTCACAAGAGCAAAGTAGATTAGGGAGCCAGCCATGGGTTAATCAACTTGTGATTGCCTTAGGCCATGTACTCAGGTGCAGGGCAATTTGTTCACCTATGGAAGTGGACACTTGGCACCCTGGGATTGGTCAGCAGGCATTTAAAAGGAGGTCTCTCAGGGTGATCAGTGCCCACTGTTATTTTCCCTCAACCAGGTATAGGTCACAACTGCTAGTGACTGAAGACTGCCAGGAACTTTGTCCTTTGCAGCGGACCCAAGATCTGGAGTGACTCGACTGCCAAGTGCACAGCATCATTCAGCACTGGTTGGGACTATTCCTGGAATCTCCTTGCCTGGTTTTTGTTATTATTTCTTGTTACCAGCAAGTGTTCTGGTCGTTTATGTTTCTGGTGAATAAACACCTTTTTGCTTTCATCACTGGTCTGTTTGTTGGTGCCTTGCATTACACATACATTTTCCTTGTCTGTCTAATTTGTTGATCATCTGAGCAGCAGGCAATACGTGTCTCTCATTGCAACAGAAAATATATTTACATCCTTCTGCTCAGAAGTTATTAAGAACATTGTAGAGTTCTGGCCTCTATTTTACCATTGCAACCCTAGATAATCTTCAAGGAAAGTGCTGAGGCATGAAGAGGCAATGTAGTAGTATTTGTGTCTTCTGAGGTAGGGAAAACTAACCCACTAGAATGCCAGAGGATACTCCAGTGGGCCCAGACATGGACATAAAATGAGCCTCAAACGTTAAACTGAAAACACTAGCTGACTCTAGTGACCACTAATGATGTAGTCAAGGGGGTGTAGTCAAGAATACACCTGCATTATAAGAGGCACATGACAGATGAAAGGCCTTTTTACAAAATTTGCTTTGAAACCTAAGGAGTTTTAAGACTCTGGGGCCAGTCATATGTCACTAGAGTTTATTTTTATCGGTTGTTTCACAAATAAACTAGACATTATACATTATTGATTAAATGTGTGGCTAAATTATAGGGAGGAAACCTGGGTTGAGAGCCTTGTGGTCTCTACCACCACGGGGAAAGAATTGCTTCAACCAAAACGAGCCAAGAGTAGCAGCTCAGCCCCATCAGCAGACCTTATTCTAGGTTTTCTGCTTCCTGAGCTGAAAATAGATATGGCACACCACCAGCAACATCACACCCCAGAATGAACCCTGAAACTAATTCAGACCCCAGACCAGAGTAAAAACAAATTAATTGATGTCTCTGCACCAGGCACAGCGGGCCCCATATTCAGGAATTCAGTTGAATACTGATGTATCCCAATGAGCATTGCAACTGCTAAATGCCAATTACTAATCCCAAACTGCAACTAATGGGAAATGGTAAATGGCCTGTTAGGGGGGGGGGGGGGGGACTTCCACCCACCCCAACAGGCCAATAACCACATGCCTATATCCATAATTCCCTCTGTATTATTACATAGTTATAGCTGCTAAATATTTCGTTCAAGTGAATAAACAAAGCAAGGTCTGATTCAGATGGTCGTATTAAAAATCATCCATGTTGCTGCAGTCACAACAATAATACAGCAGTGTGGTCCGTATGCCTGTGTAGGACACAGAACCGGCAACTGCCAAAGTTGACTTTCTCCAATGGTCTTCAGGAAAGTATTCTCTAAAACACTGACCTGAATAATGCATACCCTGAGTTTCTCAGCAAAGACCCTTGGCCTGTGCGGAAAAATGAAGGTATAAATAGCACCATTTACTTGTCCATGTGCAATCCATTGTACACACTGACATGAATGTAAGTATGTAAGAATGTATGTTTATGTGAATTAGTCCTAATTTCTATAACTGTAATAGATTTATCGTAAATGGGAGAGAAATGAGGAAAGGAAATGTCAGCTTAAACAGTTTTAAGCAGAACTATTGTTTTTTTTAATCTTTGAATCCTTGATCTTGGAAATGTCCGGAATTGCTTCTATGAATATGAAAAATCAAGATAAGATCATAACATGGAATCAATGTGGCAAAACTCGGCATGTAATGGAGCTTCCACCAGTGACCTTGCAGCCTGGGACCCTCTGAAGGCTCTGAGGCCTGCCATGATAATGTCCCTATTAAGCCCTGTCTCGGGCATGTCTCGGTGATGCTGAATATAAGTTTTGAAAAAATAATAATAATAAAAAATAAAAAGAATTACAAATTCAACTCAGCCCCTTTTCCCAATATTACAAATAGACATAAACAAAAAAAATCATTGGAATCTTCATGTGCAAAGATGCCTGAAAAAATAAACATTAAAGTATTTATCCGATACAGTGAGCGCCAAAACAGGTGAAAAAAATCTAAATGCTTTATCTCCCAAAAATTCTATAAAAAGTTATCAAATAGTCATACTAACCCCCAACTCAGTAAACACTGCAGCTCATCCTGCACAGCTCTGTAGAAATAAATATAAAAAAAAAAAGTTATGTGTAACCCAGAATATATGGCGATGCAATGGAAATTCATTTATTTCAAAGCTTTTTATTTTTTTAATTATTAAAACAAAAAAAATATAAATTTGGTATCACTGTAATTGTATTGCCTGACAGAATAAAGATAATTTACTACGAGAAAATTTAGACTAGAACATTCATGGTCATAGGTGCATATCCATCAAGTGAGCATGCAGGTGTCAAGGTGGCTTCCGCAGATGGGTACCTAACACTAACAGAATTGCCTCTCTTGGCATACCTAAGCCTACTATATTCAGGGCAGTGTAGGAACCAGCTACATTTATACTCTGCTCAGAAGCCCCAGGCAGATGGGCATTGCTTAGTCTAAACGAGGCGCTACCCTCAATATATACTACAAGAAATTTTAGACTAACACAAACATGGTCACAAGTACATATCCATAAAGCAAGCATATAGATAACAAAACATGGCTGCACAACATCTCACATGCAAACAATATAACTAAGAAATGGGGATCATTTTAAGTTAAAGTGGTATGATACCTACTATAAATGAAAATATAGAAGCTCTTTGCAACATTTTTGCTCAAACGTGTGTCGGGCCCATCTACCAGGCGTCAAGGTGGCTTCCGCAGATGGGTACCTAACACTAACAGAACTGCCTCTCTTGGACTTACCTAAGCCTACAATATTCAGGGCAGTGTAGGAACCAGCTACATTTATACTCTGCTCAGAAGCCCCGGGCAGATGGGCGTTGCTCAGTCTAAAAAATGTGCGCAAAGAGCTTCTATTTTTTCATTTATAGTAGGTATAATACCATTTCAACTTAGAATGGTCCCCATTTCTCAGCCATACTTTTGTTAGCATAGAATAAAGATCCTACAACATACAGGACAGGACAGTAAGTTTTTTATACCATTTCCCACAGGCTTGGCGGGATTTACATATTACAAATGTCATGTTTGGAAAACCCATTTTAAGTGTAACTGTTGTTTGATGTGATATATTTATAATATACTTTATTACAGAAAGATTTTCTTTATACTAGAAAACAGGATTTCTTTATAGCAAAGCTCTGAGTGTTGCTAAGGAGAGTCTGTCTTCAGTGTTCTACTGGGCACTGAAGACACCTGTATATAACATACAGAGGCTTCCAGACTGCCTGTTGTCACTACCCCAGTCTCTGACTATGCACATGTGCCTTATCACTGCCCATCACAATCCGTATCTGACTTCTTACACACATGCCTCTTCAGTGCTCAGTAGAAAGCGGAAGATAGACTCTCCTTAGCAATGCAGAAGAAGACACTTCCACCCTATTTTCTAGTACAAAGAAACATCTTTCCCTAATAATGTATATTCGCAAAATGTTTAATAGCCCTTTCCCTACACTATATTAAAAATAAACTAAAACAACACTTACAGAACATTTTTATATATGTTTCAATTTACACATGACTAAAGCACCAAAAGGTTCAGCCAATTCAAATTAGATTGAATTCCAATTATATGTATTGCATGTTCCTTTTGTTCATGTTACTGGTCAAGCATTTAATTCCAAACAGCACACCAGCATACTTTTGCTGTTTTTGTTCATCAAGACTAAACTGTAGGATACTTGTCGTTCTAGAAAGAAAAAAAAAAACATGGTTTAAATGTCAAAAGGGAGATGTGCTTCCAATATCTTAAAAAATATAAGGTGATAAGTTGGAAATGTCAGGTAATTGGCAGGCAGATAGAAAGTTACACTTTGTCCTCAGTGAAGAAAATTAACCGGCAGCTGGTAGCAGAGGCCCCAAGGTCATCTGAATGTCAGAATCAACTAAGGGCCAATCATTCAGAAGGAATCTCTGCTGATATTTGCCCTCACTGGTCATTTTCACATCTCTTAGGAACTGCCCTACTACTACTGCCAACATGTGCTCATTTCTAAAAATTACACAGATTGTGATTTATTACCCATCACGCTGGAAAAAAAAATCTATTGTGAATTAAAACACCTCTTTGTTTAAATTGCTACTCTGCAATACGTATCATATCATCATAAATGACATTGAAGTTATAATCTACAGTACTCTGCTTCAGACACTGATAAGACTCCACAAGGGACGATCAATACTTACTATTCATTTTTGAAATTATCTTCACATTGATCCCTGAACAAGCGCCAGCAACACAGAGGCACAGTGGCTTTAATACTATAATTATATAAAGGTTTACAGGCTCATCCTCCCAGCCAATAAAAGCTGTCAGCTGGCAGGGACAGTTACAATCCCATAATCCATCAAAATGCTGTTCTCTGACCTATGTGCTTCTGGGCTTTTGGTAGACCTCGATAAACGTGCTTACAGAGAAGAGAATAGCAACAAATGCTAGGAAAACAAAGCATGAGATTCATATTACAGATTAGAGAAACATGTCCCCTGTACTTCAGCAGCTTTATCACTGCACGGAGAAGGACATTTTCATGTTAGGAACTCCAGGGAACACTCAGAGGAGAAAAAACTACTTCCAACTTTGCTGCAAACAGCACTATGACTTTGAACTGAATAATAAACTGCTTTAATCTCACAGGAGCAGAGTCAGTAAATGGAACTTAACATCTGGAAAGGCGATGCAAACAAAGCAACTACATCTCAATTATATATAGAAAAATAATTAATGTTTGCAATTCTAGGTGATGATATGCAGAAGCAAGAGCGACAAGCACGTAGTCACATAAATGATTCTACATACGTACAGTACCTATATGCACATGAGTACACTAAACATAACACTGCTTTTTTTTATTAACCCAGTCCCATTTTTCTCTGAAAATGTCACTTTACATGACCCCAAGTAATGGGAAGCTTTATATGTGTACTATTGGTGTCTTACATTTATCACTTACACTATCACAGTTCCTGGGGCGTCACAACAACTACTTAACCCATTGGGTACCTACTCACCTAAGAAGCACAAAATAAGCACACAGTTATTAATTATTTTAGTTGGATGTAGTGACTGCATAATAATAATCATAATAACTAAATATTATTATTATTATTATTATGATTATTATTATTATTATTATAGATGAGCGAATTTCAAATTATGCAAGCAGGTAATGTGCCCTGGACGCAGAGGGTGGAGGGGGTACTTGGGCAGTTGATTGCGAAGATGTAGCAGGGAATTGGGGAAACAGGTGACTATTCGGTTGTTTTTTTTTTGTTGTTTTTTATGCAGAGAGCACTACTAAAAGAGATAAAATGTGGAGCTATCTACTGTGACGGGCCACAATGAGGGCATTATGACTGTGGACTAACTATACTGAAAGAGGCAAAATGTGGACATAACTTCTGTGAGGGAGCACAATGTGGGCACTACTATTGTGACAAGGCACAATGTGGGCATTACTACTGTGGTACGGCACAATGTGAGCAATACTAATCAGATGTGGGCACAATGTGAACATTACTTCTGTGAGGGTGCACAATGTGGGCATTACTAATGTAATGGGACACAAAGTGGACATTACTACTATGAGGGAGCACAATGTGGACATTACTACTGTGATGGGGCACAATGTGGGCATTAAGGGGAAACAATCCCCTAACACTTAGGCGGAAAGCAATGCCCTAGATTACCCTGTCATACCATTAGGATGGCATTATGGGGAAGTATTATGGGGCCAGCACAGCACCCCCTGGTGGGGATTCATGTGATTAGTATTTTTGCTCTATCACCACTTCCACCTTGTTCTGGTTCCAGCGGACATCACACTGACATGCCGGTGAAAATCTGGATGCAATAGGATCGGTTGGTTCTTTCATTTATTGCATGGTGGATTGTTACCGCCATGTAAACTATCATAGATTTTATTAGGTGTACATATTGGGGGGTCATTTACAAAGACTGGCTTTTTGTGCCGATCTTTGTTCCCCCTCTACATTGCAGGAGGATTAGCCTAATTTATTGATTAGGTGCACCTTCGGCAGTTTGTGTGCATGGAGTAAAAACTTCTTGGGCCCCTGACTGGAGTCGTTTTTTACTCTTCTTTTACGCCTGTTTTCAGGCATAAAAGATAGCAAGTGTGTCGGGGCTGGAGTCCTGTCCCCTATCAGGCACTCGCCACTCACCACTTGGTAAATATAGTTATCCATTGGGCAGAGTAAGAGGCATGGCTTAGTTTAAAAAAAAATTCTGACATGTTCCCTCTTTCTGTTTTTCTGAAGTTGGGAGGTACAGTAAGTGCCGTAGGGCGCAGTACTGAATCTTTGCCCCAGGTGCAAGAAAGTCTAGCTACACCTCTACTCCTGTGGTATGTCATTTCAAGCTCTTTCAATGTGGACCAGTACTTCAGCCAAGATGGTTGTTAGCTGCCGTGCATGGGAGATCTATCACCTAATCAGGTCCCAGACATTTTGGATAGATCTAGTGACCAAGATGGCCAGGGGATTTTCTGGATAATCACCACGGAGGAGCATGATCTGTGTATCATGGCAATGTGTGGGTGAGTCAAAAAAGTCAGTAGCACTGATTCCACAATGGCATACAGAAGGCTGGTTAATGTTTCCTCCATGAATACCATACAATAACAGCCATAGTATCTAATGGCAACCCAAACCATGACACCTGGTGTTGATTCTTTGTGTCTCCGGACTATTCATGATTAGTGATGTCCCGAACTATTCGATGTTCGCATTCGCCCCTATACTTTATCATTGAGCAAACTTTGACCCTGTACCTCACAGTCAGCAGACACATTCCAGCCAATCAGCATACCCTCCCTCCCAGACCCTCCCACCTCCCATAAAAAGGCAAGGACAGCATCCATCTTAGATTCATTCTGAAGCTGCAGTGTTAATAGTTGTAATCGCAATGCGTTTAATATAACCTGTATTAATCACATTTTGAATTCACCTTAGAGCTGGGTTCCTAATGGTTGTATTTCTAGAATATAACGAAGATTGAGAATATAGCGCTATATTCTCAATCTTCGTTATATTCTAGCAATACAACCATTAGGGACCCAGCTCTAAGTTGAATTCACAATGCGAATAATGCAGGTTATATTAATCGCATTGCGAATTCAACTTACCACACTCTGCGTCAACTACGTAATTATCCATGGGAGTTTTGCCATGGATCCCCCTCCGGCATCCCCTTGAAACAACTTTTCCATCACTATTGTGGCCAGAAAGAGTCCCTGTGGGTTTTAAAATTCGCCTATCTATTGAAGTCTATGTCGGTTCACCATGTTCGCCCGTTCGCGAACATTTGCGTAAATTCGCGTTCACCGTTTGCGAACGGAAAATGTTATGTTCGTGACATCTCTATTCATGATGGCTTTAAGCGCTCTCTGGCCCGCCTGCAAACTCTAAAGCAGGCTTAACCATGGTATTAATGATGACCTCATCAGTGTAAGCTCTGTTTTGAACTTTGACCAGGGGCTTTGAGTCCTTCTGCAGAAGTGGATCTTTTGGCAGTATGTCTTATTCTTGGATGATCAGAGAGCAAATATGCCATTCAAATACAGTGCATAAGGTATATAGCTATATCAAAGAGGGCCTATCACTGGTTCTCATATCAATACCTCGCACTATAGGGCATGTTTAGTTGTTGTCATGACACAAATTTTGCTGCTCCGTTGCGCCATTGCTGTGGGGCCCAGTCAGTTCTAGTTATGCCACTGTTTACATACATAAATGTTTTTGTGCTTCAGGGGGAAAAAAATGTTTTTGCTGAATTAAAAGGGATGTCTCATTTCAGCAAATTGCATTTATCATGTAGAGAAAGTTTATACAAGGCACTTCCTAATGTATTATTATTTATATTGCTTTCTTCACAGGCTTCATTCATTTTTCAATCGCATTATACACTGCATGCTTCCATGGGTTATGACCACCCTGCTATCCAGCAGTGTTGTGCGTGCTTGCATACCATAGGCAAAAAAAAAACGGCCTCTCTGGTGGCAAGGACCATGGAAGAGCGCATAGGCACATACAGTATGCCCAGTAGCTCCCATCCCAGCCACCTTGTATCTGTGCTGTGGTAGTAGCCATAACTCCTGGATGAGAAGTGTATAATGTGATGGGAAAATGAATCAAACCAGCAAAGGCAATATAGACAATCACAATACATAAGTAAATGCCTTATATGAACTTTGTCTACATGACAAATGCCATTTGCTGAAGTGAGACAACCCTTTTAAATTACTAAAATATAAAAAAAAAAGAAAGAAATAGGATTATACCTGGCTTTGATTTATGTTATATAATTATTTTATCATATGATGTTCCCTTAACTATATTAAATACAGTATACAACTTAGGTTTGTTTCATCAATTTTTATTTAATTGCTTTCAAAATATAACAATAGAGAAGTACTGGACTGTGGAAGAACACTGCCAACCCAAATAACAGACGGTGTATCTATTATCTCACTTCCATGAAGGTCAATGACCTATGACAGTTGGAGCAGAAAAAGCACTGTGAAGGATGTGCAATTTAATCTTTACACAAATAAAATAGAAGTATCACAATGCCAGCATAATGAAGAATCTCGGAGAGAAAAAGAAAAGTCTGTCCCGGAGGAAATTCTACATTCCATTTCTTAAACTGTTCAGATGCATTCACACTATGAAGTTCGGGCATTGTGTTGACACACGTATTAATAGTATTTTGGTTGGACTGTTACAGATGCTTTAAAGTGATTGCAGAGTCCAGCTTTGTCTCCAATTTCCTTTCTTTCATTCATTACTATTCAATGGCAGTTGTAGTGGACCATTGTTTGCCAAAATGTTTGCATGATTATATTGTCCTGTTTTTCTTGTATGGCTTATACCAAGATGTTTTTTTTTCCCTTTTGCTGCTTCTAGACTTTTGGTCATCCATTTAATATGTACTTTTATATCTGGTATTCATGATATGGTTATTACAATTACTATGTGCAGTATTAATACTAGTAGTAATGATAATGATTGCACCAATAATTATTATTTCATGCAGTATTAGGATTAATTATTCAGGCTATTTTGCATAGTTTTTCTAGTATATGCTGGACAAAAGAGTGATTAGAATGATTTGAATGACATACTCTACTTAAAGGGGTTGCGTCCCAAAGCATATTCTACATTTTTAAAACCAGCACCTGGATCTGAATACTTTTGTAATTGCATGTTAAAAATAAAAAATTTAGTACAGCCGGTGAGCTAATCCATAACATGTATCTGTATAGCGCCACCTGCTGTTTGTTCATCTCCATGTTTTTGTTCATCTCACTGAGCTGGTCGAACGTGCTCATTTTAAATCTTCAACTGCCACAAGCCATATGTTGTGTTAGAAGCTGTGGCAGTTACATGGAGAGAGCTGCAGCTGAAAGGACACATCCACTGAGCTGTCAGCCTGAAGAAAATCTAGCAAAGCAGTGAATGTGGAGATCTCTGGACCCATGTGAGGTACAGGGCTGGTTCTAGCTTTGGTAGAAAGGCATTGCCATGTACTATATGGTTTCTGATTTTGAAAAAGCTTGGCGTTAGTATGGCGCATTTATTCATGTCTATTTTTATATTTATGCATTGATTGTGCCTGCACCAGTTGACTGTATTGATTAGAATTTGAACTTTGATACCTGTATGGGCCAACTAATGTGGGTTCAACCTTTTACTCAGTCATTAGTCTGAGTTGTTTTCTCTACAGTAATCCCATCTTGCACTGGTATCATTATTTAATTATTGGATGCACCTTACTGGCCAAGGGGGGTCTCTATTACAGTACTCATCCGCAAAACTTTATATATGTGTTTATTGTTACATTGTGTTTCAATAAAGTGATGTTTTGTTATATTACATGCGTGGTCCATGTACTATGAAGGGGGTATGGAGAGAATTACTACTATGAAGGGGGCATAGAGGGCTTTACTACTATAAAGGGGGCACAGAGGGCATTACTACTATGAGGTGAGCATTACTACTATGAATGGGGCACAATGGGCATTGCTACTGTTAAGGGGGCACAGAGGGCATCACTACTATGAAGGTGACTCAATGGGAATCACTGCTGTGAAGGGGCACATAGGACATTACTACTGTGAAAGGGGCACAGAGGGCTTTACTACTATGAAGGGGAAAAATGGGCATTACTAATGTAAATGGGGCACAAAGGGCATTAATAATGTGAAGGGGCACAGAGGGCATTACTACTGTGAATGGGGCACAGATGGCATTACTACTGTGAAGGGGGCATAACTGTTATGGGGCACAGAGTGGACATTACTACTGTGAAAGGGGCACTGTGGGCATTACTAATGTGAAGGGTGAACAGTGGGCATTATTACTGTGAAAGGGCAAAGAGGGTGTTACTGCTGTGAAGGGTCATAACTGTTATGGTGGTACAGTGAGGGCATAACTACTCTGAAGGGGAACAGAAAGGGGCACAAAGAGGGCATTACTACTTTGAAGGGGCACAGAAAGGGCATTACTACTGTGAAAGAGACACAGAGAGGGTATAACTCAGTTGTAGCAAACCTTTTAGAGACCGAGTGCCCAAACTGCAACCCAAAACCCACTTATTTATCGCAATGTGCCAACACAGTAATTTAACCTGAATACTATAGTCCAGTATAGTATATCTTCCACTTTATTATTTAGCTATAATAGCCCGCCTACATTCAGTGTGCCGCCTGTTCCGTTCATAGCATCCCCTGTGCTGTTGAATGTCAGAAAAAAGTCTAAGGCATATTGGCATGCCTTAGACTTTTTCCAAAGCACGGGTGCCCACAGAGAGGGCACTGAGTGCTCCCTCTGGCACCCGTCCCATAGGTTCGCCACCACTGATATAACTACTGTGAGGGGGCACAACGAGGGCATAACAACTGTGAAGGGGGCACAATGAAGGGATAAGTACTTTAATAGAGGTAGAATGTGGGCATAACTACCGTGAGCGGGCACACTGTGAATATTATTAGGGGGCACATATCTGGACATAACCATAACTACTGTGAAAGTTGTACAATGAGGGCAATACTACTGTGAGGGGGCACAATTTTTAAACTATTGGGGGGGGGGGGTTTAGATAAAGGACCCGTTCTGTGTGCTACACACCTTAGGTACCCGACTGGTTGTTCCAATCTTCTTGCATTTTAGAGTTATGTATGCCACTGTGCTCTTGAGAACTTCAGTGCAGCAGAATTTTGTTGTTCCCTTCTACAGATATGTGGTTCCACACAATCATGTTTCTGGGCTCTATATGCAGTTCTTTCCTCCTCAGGGTTTAGGTTTTTCTCTGCTATGCCTTGTCGGCAGTGAGATCATGCATAGACAGTGGTGTGTCTTTCCAAAACATGTCCAATCAACTGAATCTACCACAAGTGGACTCCAAGGTGTAGAAACATCTCAAAGATGATCAAGAGAAATGGGAGGCCCTAGAGCCAAGTGTCATAGCAAAGGGTCTGAATACTTATGTCCATGTGAAATGTTAGTTTTTCCTCTTTAATAAAACTGCAATCATTTCTAAAATTCTGTTTTCATCTTTAATACAGGGGATTGATTGCAGATTGATGGTGAAAAACACAAATTTATTTTATTTATTTATTTATTCATTTTTATTTTAGCACAAGGTCGCAACATAACATAATGTGAAAAAAGTGTCTAAAGACTTTCCAAATGTACTTGCTTTAAATGCTATGCTGCCTGCAGATTGCATCGTGTTTTGTTAAACACTGTGGTATCTGCACCACATACATACATATATGATCCAGTACATGGATCCAGGGTAGGGAATTACTTCCAAGACTGTAGTAGGTGATATGGTTCAGAACAGACTGTCCTCTCTGTACAAAACAGATCCTCTTTGCCCGGTATAACAGCACTTCTACATAAATTTAAGTATTCTTTTCCAAATATAAGTGAGAACTACCCAACATCTTTTCAGGAACTGCCTCTTACTTATATAAGGGTATACGGGCATGTCACAACTGTTGTCAGGAAAACATGAGAATGGAGCTGTGATGCTGAAACAGACAGGGTTTGAACGATGAGAATAATGCTAGCAGTGTCCCTGTTTTTTTTTGTTTTTTTTTTACTCACAATACCCTTTTAAGATGCTGCTATTTGTTTCCACATCAATCTAACCAAGTGTTTTAACATTTTATAAATAATATTAGTATGTAGTTTCAATTCACATGAGCATAATTTTCAATTTATTGTTGTTAAACTTAATTTGCCACTTCTTTTGTTTATCACTTCAACTACTTTCCTCCTTTGCGAAATTGTTCTGTGCACTCTTTCTACATTATAAATATACAATTCATAAAATGGAGATTGCAACACCAAGAAGTAAAAGTTGTAGAAATAGGGTATTTTTCACAGGATTTGTTCAGCAATGAGTATTAGCATAGTAATGTTATTAATGGTTGTCTAAAGGAATGTTATGCCTCACTGAATGCATTTGGGCATGCAAATCATCAAGATACGCTGTTAGTCGTTACCTTTGCAATTGCCAACCAATGATGTCCACGATCGGAGAAAAGTCCTTAGATGCTTCAGTCCATGTTATCAGGTTTTTGACACACAGGCTGCTTACTGTAGCACAAGCACTAGTTGTCCTATTGAAAAATGACTCCTGGGACAACAGTGTAATGGCTGTACATCTGGTTCCAAGATCAAATCAATGTAAGACCGAGCTGTATCTGAAATGAAAACTAAAGGGGGCCAACTACCACACATTTCACACTATAATCCCCAAAGTAGGACCAGTGTGATATTCCCTTTTGAAAACCTCTTTATGGTGTTGCCCATATAGTCTCCAGGCCAATATTTGGCTATTATTGCATCTGAGACAAATAAAGGCCTTAATGATGAAGAGGCTAGACCTGATTCCAGCCTCTATTGCTGTTTTGCTGTGCACCTTCATAGCCTTTCTCTAATACAAAAAAACTAGAGACCCTATTAAGGGAGGGTTCCATAGCAACAAAAAAACTTTGCTCAATTGAGCTCAATTCACCACTTTTACCCTTAATATTTAAATCAGTAAAACTTCACTTTTATTAGTAGTCCTCTAAAAATGTTTGTGAGTTTTGACACACTTGTTAAAACTACTGCTCGAATTTGCACACTGCTATCGCACAGGTTGCTAGTGGTAACGGAGGGTGTGCACTACCCTCCTAACCTTCCCACAAGTTTGCAATCAGTGTATAACTACCTGCCTGACTAATCCTGCAGGGTACTCGGTGCTGTGAACATACACCCTAAAGTAAATAACTGTTTCCTACTGTTTCCTACTCAGTGTTTAGCAACTCGAGCAGAGCTAAAACCAACAGATTCTGTCCCCAACATGTTTCACCAGATAAACTGGCGTCTTCAGGGGAAAGGACAGACTTGAAACACCATGCTGAACACTCCTATTTATAGTTTGTAATCCTATAATTGGCCAATAGTACCATTGGCATTAGACTGACAGTTTAAAGAGCCAGTGAACTGGTCAGGTTTAAATTTATTGGTTGAATCATTGGATGCCTGCCAGATAACGTGCTGCGCAGACCCAAGCTGCGCAAACACTTATTCCACACTCAAGTTGGATGACTGGTTATTGAGTAACTACCAGATAATGTGCTGCGCAGACCCTTGCTGCGCTAACACTTATTCTGTAGTCAGGTAAAAGCTACTCACTATATATGAATCACCCAGCAGCCCCCGCCAAGTCTGCCACACTGCGACTACACAAGCGCTGATACCACTAGTTCTTACATACTACCAACATGGACGATCCCCTGTTTACACACATATAATCAGGGGCAAAACATGTAGAGGATATAAAGAAAAAAAAAAAATATAAAAAAAAAAAAAAAAATTTTTAAAAAAATTAAAAAAAAAAAAAAAATTAAAAAATTTTTATATCCCCGTCCATAGTACTAAATGCACCGGACCTGGTTGCAAAACATTGTAATCTCGGAGTATATCATCCTTAATAGGTACAGGCTTAATTACCAAGGTATCAGACACAAGGGGCAGCATAATAACCAAGCGCGTCTAGAGACGCGCCTGGGTCCCTCAGATAGTGGGCACAAGCTTAATTATAAGCAGTGTCAAAATATAGATAGTAACATGTTGAACAAACGCGCTCGATGTATACAGATGCGCTTGGATCCCTCAGGTAATGTATATAAGGGGTTCCGAGTCCCTCTCTCTGTTCCCATGCATACATTAATACCCAAAACACCAGAGCCAAAGAGTGTCACACTTCCACCTTGCTAGACAGGTACCATGTTGGCCTTAGTGACTCATATATATTATGTCATAATCTATAGTTTACGCTAGCTCAAAAGATCCCAGAGTGTTCAGCCTATAATACTCACAATTGAAATAGTGTGATCATATTTATTGAAAATACACCTAGATCGTATTACAAAAACGACGAAAATGTGAATCCCTCATTGAGTCCATGTGGACTCAAACTCTCCAGACGATATATCCATTTGGCTTCTTCTTGGTATAGGATTTTATCCAAATTTCCACAGCGTGGTCCTAGGTTTCTCTTACATAATCCCCAGAATTGCAGGCATGATGGATTTCCAGAATGAAAGGTTCTAACATGTCTTGAGATGCTTGTATCAGCCTTTGTGTTAATACTGCTTACATGTTGGCAAATTCTCCTACGAAATTCCTGTATAGTCTTGCCTACATATAATTTAGGGCACGGACATTGGGCGATATATATTATTCCTTTAGTTTGACAATTAATGAACTCTCTTATGTCATATTTTCTCTCATCTTTAGGATTGATGAAAAATTTCTTTTTTTGGACGTATGGGCAGAAGCTACACCTCCCACAGGGGTGA
The DNA here is from genome assembly GCA_033119425.1 of Bufotes viridis. Lineage (NCBI taxonomy): Eukaryota > Metazoa > Chordata > Amphibia > Anura > Bufonidae > Bufotes > Bufotes viridis. Next base: position 310,641,835 of record CM065593.1, on the reverse strand, counting down.
CTTCCCACAACTGTAGATCTCAACCAGGTAAGTGGCGCAGGGTTAGTATTGTAAAAACTGTGGACCAAATGGTCCTTTAAATTTTTTCCCCTCCTGAACGTAATCTGGGGTCTTTTAGCCAATACCTCTTGAAAATCAGGGTCAGCCTGCAGAACATGCCTTCATAGCCTTTGAGAGAGGTGGTGTCAGGTCAATGTAACAACTGGATATCAGTTGGAAATCTCACTTGTAGCCCAATGAAAGTGCCCTCTGATGATTTGTGTATACACTGTTTGTTGCCCTAGTCTTGCGGTGTGCCATTCTTTTAATCAGACAATCTGTCTTTTGCTGTCATTCCAGTTCTTCGTTTTTCCAACCACCAGGACACACAACGTTGACCAGTGTTAACATCTTGGTCTACACCCATAGCAATCTTGTGTAGTGATAAACCAGGGTCAATCAGTTCAAAAATTCAGTCATTCTCTCTTTGCAACAAGTGGCAATAACAGGCACCTCAAAGAACAGGAGGCATTGTACAATAATCCCACAAGACTTCATCCAATTTTTGAGGTTTCATGTGGCTAAATAAGGTTAGTTTCAATCTGTCTTTTATGCTCCTCCCACATGCCACAAATTGGAGCTAGGTGCTTGAATATTTGATTATTTGCAGATCTTAGCGACACCTGCTACTTCCTCAATTTGCATAACCTTATGGCTTGTCCTTCTTGTTGCTGCAATGTCAATGTTAAGGAGTGTATTTAAGTTAAATAGTGTCAACCTGATATCGATCCTAACAGTGAAAGCTAAAATGTACAGTAACTGCAACACTGTAGATAACATTTAAAGTGTTTTCATAAAAAGATTTGAAAATTGTAATGTTCCTCCTAATCCCCTTATTGTGGATTTAGTATTTGAAGATGTGAAGTGTGCAATGTAGACATCACTTACGTCTATGGTTTGAGTCATGTGTTGTCTGCAGTGGATTTTAACAACCTTGAATAAAGTAGGTGACTTGAAAATTTAGCATCATTTTCAATTACCCTTTCCTACCAATGGTCAATGCTTCATCCAGTGTATCATTCTTCAAAGGGAAGGTGACCTCACCAAATAAATGCTGAATGAATCCATTTCTGACAAGATGTTTCCATTAATTCAATACATCACTCCTACAGTAAATTTCTTCTAACAACCAGTTTAAAACATTTTGAGATATCTCACTAAGATATTACGATGCTATTAAAAAAATTATCAAGGATACTTTTGTCCTCTGCTTCGAATTAAGTTACATTTGTTATTTGTACCTTCTGTTGTCTTAGAAACTATTTTAGAAGATCATTAGAGGCATTGTGGTATTAATCACTGATGATAATAGTACAGTATGCCATTACAAATAAGGCAAAAAATACAGTTGTGTTCAAAATTATTCAACCCCCACTCAAATTGAGTGTTTTGGCCAGTTTGACATTGATTTTGATCATTTCAGTCATCTTGTTTACAATTAAATCAAAGAGGCACTTGTAAGTCAGACAAATATAACAACATTTATAATGAAATAACCACAAATGTATTTTCTGTGCTCACATCATTATCAGTTTTATTCAACCCCCAAGTGACATTCAATCTTAGTACTTAGTACAACATCCTTTTCCAGTTATAACAGCTTTTAAACGTGAAGCATAGCTTGACACAAGTGTCTTGCAGCGATCTACGGGTATCTTCGCCCATTCTTTATGGGCAAAAGCCTCCAGTTCAGTCACATTCTTATGCTTGCGCGCTGCAACTGCTTTCTTTAAGTCCCACCAGAGGTTCTCAATCGGATACAAGTCTGGTGACTGCGATGGCCACTTCAAAATGTTCCAGCCTTTAATCTGCAACCATGCTCTAGTGGACTTGGAGGTATGCTTGGGATTATTGTCCTGTTGAAAGGTCCAACGTCTCCCAAGCCTCAGGTTTGTGACGGACTGCATCACATTTTCATCCAATATCTCCTGGTACTGAAGAGAATTCATGGTACCTTGCACACGCTGAAGCTTCCCTGTACCTGTAGAAGCAAAACAGCCCCAAAGCATGATTGACCCCCCCATCATGCTTCACAGTAGGTAAGGTGTTCTTTTCTTCATAGGCCTTGTTCTTCCTCCTCCAAACATAGTGTTGATCCATGGGCCCTACAGTTCTAATTTTGTTTCATCAGTCCACAGAACACTATCCCAAAACTTTTGTGGTTTGTCCACATGACTTTTGGCATACTGCAGTCGACTCATCTTATTCTTTGGAGACAGCAAGGGGGTGCGCCTGGGAGTTCTGGCATGGAGGCCTTCATTACTCAGTGTGCGCCTTATTGTCTGAGCTGAAACTTCAGTACCCGCATCTGACAAATCTTTTTTCAGTTTCTCAGCAGTCACACGGGGACTTTTCTACACTTTGCGCTTCAGGTAGCACACAGCAGTCGAAGTCAGCATCTTCTTTCTGCCACGACCAGGTAGCGTTTCAACAGTGCCCTTTGCCTTGAATTTGCGAATAATGCTTCCTATGGTGTCTCTTGGTATGTTTAACATCTTTGCAATCTTCTTATAGCCATTGCCCTTCCTGTGAAGATAAATCACCTCTTCTCTTGTCTTCCTGGACTATTCTCTTGACTTCACCATGTCTGTAAACACACCAGTAAATGTCTAGAAGGAGCTGAGTATCAGTCATTTTACATCTGCCTAATTGGTGCTTATTATGCTTGATTGCTGCTCCTTGACATCCACAGGTGTTTTCAATACCTGATCGAAAACACTTGAATGAACCTCTGTTCTTAAGAGTGGTCGTCTTTAAGGGGTTGAATAATTGTGTCAATGAAGAAATCACAAAAAAAACATTTAATACTGTATTACAAAAACAATTAATGTCATTTTAGTTGCATTTGGTTCTTTAAAAAGTCCTTGTAAGATTTCATTCTGAACACAATTACAAATGTACACTAAATTCCCTAAAACCCTTTACAGCATTGGGGGTTGAATAATTTTGAACACAACTGTATGTGTATATCTTTTGGATTATCTTTCATGCTTGACTACTTGCAATTTCTTACAAAGGTAGCATGCAGTGCTCTGCAGGGGAAGGCATGAGGTGGACAAGTTGGTGGCAGTAGAACTCATGGTGGCAATCCTTCTCCAGCTCTCCTTGGGCTGGTGCAGTACAGTGAAGGGCGGGGTGCACCCTTTCTTCCTTTTAGGGCACACCCTTGAGTGAGGGGTCTCCTGCCTGGTGGTGGTTCGTGGGTGCCCTAAGTGGAAGGGGTTGCAATATGGCCAGTTCCTTACGTGCAATATGAGTGACAAAGTGCAAATACTTGTATTCACAGCAGCTGTCATAGTTCTGATAATGTATTGACTGACAGACCTTAAACATAATACTTTGCTTACAGTTCTCCAGGCTGCAATGAAAAAGTGCTTGGATATGCACTCATGTGCTTCCACACAACAAGGTGGGTCCAGGAAGAAGAGCCTCATATATTGTCAATGTGCTATAAATGTCTAAGATTGCAATACATATTTAAGTTTTATTGTGGCCTTTGGGTGCCATAAAATCTGTAGACCAGAGAAATTTGCCAGTAGTGTTGAGCAGATGAAAGTCCACTTTGGATACTTTGATCCAAATTTTAGGGAAAATTAGATTTGCTGCGAAGCTGAATTTCCTCATGCTTTGCAGTAATGAATCAATTTTTTTGTGGCACCTTCAAGTGTGAATGCACTTCTATTTGATCCTGGGAGTAGTATTCTTGTGCACTTTCGCCCACAGGTGACCTTCATTATGTGGTACATATAGCTGTGCCGGCTCCTCCTCTCATCGGTTGCTGTATGCACATAGAGGAGAACATAAATACTCAATGGCATAGGTGGGTTTAGAATAGGACCTGCCTGACTGAGACCACCTTGGCACTGGTATGCAGGCACAGATTTGTTTTGATCAGACTATATTGGCTGAGAGTCTCAAATTTTATCGTATCAGAGTGAGGGCTTAGTCCATATATAATGCTTGCATCTATTGTATTAGTGCATTCTTATTTGTTTTCTGTGATTTTTTTTAATCAAATGAATTAATTTTGCATGAAATGATGGTAAAAAAAAAAATCACACTCACCTCATACATATGAGCGCAAAGAGACCACCGCGACCATCTTGTTTGATTGAAAATCCCAAGCGAAATCTCATGTGCGGTGACGTATGACATCACCACGCCAGTCAGATGTTCAATAGGATTTAGATCAGGACTCATAGAAGGCCATCCACTGCAGAATAATCCAGTGGTTTGCTCTTACAGGTTCTTGGATGATTTAGCTGTGTGTTTTGGGTCATTATCCTGTTAGAGGATTCATGACCTGTGACTGTTTTTAAAATTATACTGGTGAACCACAATTCAAAAGAAATGTGTAAATTTCATTAGCTGATTTCAGTAGATTTTCATTTAATGTTACTTTTGGCAGTTTCAAGTTATTTCAGTGACCATTGTTTTTTCTTTCTTTAACAGAAAAGTGCCAACTATTTTGTCCACGTGTCTGCTTTTTTTTTGGGCAAATATAACTAAAGTGGAATACTGATTTTAATAGTATAAGAATAAAAGTTATATCTTAATAGTTAATGGTGGTTGTTCAGTAAACCACGTGTCTGCTTTGCCTACTCCTCATACAGCTAGCCATCAGAAAAGTCTGGAAAACAGCCCAAGAAGAACAGCTCTGTCCCTTAGCAGAACATCCCAGTGCACTGGACTGCTCAGAGAAAAACTAACATTTATGGGCATGCTGAAATATATTGTGTGCCTGTTACTTCTGCACATCAAATGCTATTTTCTAAACTATCATGCTGAGGATAAAACTTCGGAAGCTTTGATTTTTTTTTTTTTTTGCACTATTTCGGCTATTATGGTTTATTTGTAGTTATCGATGAACAGTGTTTCACTTAATTAAAGATCATGCACACCATCGTGTACATTTTGTCCCATAATAGAGTGGGCAATATGATATCTGACTGTAAAATTGACAAAACTGAGAACTGGGTTCTGATGAAGCATACACCCTATTTCCATGCAAGTAAAACTTGTGTATATGACCATATGAACATAGAGGGTGACAAGGGGAGAATTCATACCTCCAATGGAATGCAATAATGCTGTATTCAGAATCCTTGTGATACAGATCCTCAAGATGGCTGTGTGCCATGACAAAGTTATGTGCACTGATCAATGATTATAATGTTTGGTGTTAAAGTAGTTCTCCTGACTACAGATATTGATGATCGGATTGTTGGCGGTCTGACACCCAATACCCACAATGATCTTCTGTTTTAGGCAGCTGTGGATCCAGAAACTAACAATGTACACAGTGAAAGCAGAAGGCTCTGTAGTCTGTGTAGTTTCCAGCACTGCTGTACTGAAGCTCAGTTCCCATTCTCTTGAATGGAAGCTGAGCAGCAGTACCCTTCTACAGCCACTACCCAGTGTATGGAGCTGTCTGCTTCTAGCTCCACATGCTATATAGGTTCTGGCGCTGTGGCTCATGGCAGCCCAAAACAGCTTATCGCTGGGTTGCCAGGTGTCAGACCCCTACCTGTTTTTCATGGCCTATTCTGAACTATATATTTTGTGTGACTTTGACACAGGATAAGGCTAATTACAGTCAGCAACATGTAACAACATTTTAGTGAAATGCTAATGATTTATCCTCAAATTTCAATTATTTCAGAAGCATATTCAAGAAAAAAAGTTAACACTGCCCTCAATCAGCAATAAATAATAAATGCATAATCTGCTAAAATATAAAGCTGATTTAGATTGTATGCTAATTCAAGATCATCCCTAATCCCACATGGTGCATAAGATTACAAAATGCTTTACATCTAATATTAGATTAAGTGCCTGTGGTAGTATTTTTTATGGTTAAAAGAAAGCTTACTGCACTGTGATATTAATATTATTATTATTATTATCCTGATGCATATGCATATTGCTTTTCATGGAGTTAGTAATATGATGCATTATTATTAGAGATATAAACAAATTGATTCTACACAAATGAAATTTGTTACAATTTGCAACAATTCTAATTTCAGCTAATCCAAAACTTATCTGATTCATCCCATATGAAATGCTCAAAATGTCGACCATCATTTCACAGATCAGAAGACAGCGAAGAACGCATCTACCACCATTAATGGATTAGATCAGGACTCCATGTCAGACTCTCAATATCAGACCTCAAATCAGACCCCCTAAGTATCAGACCTCAAATCAGATCCCCCAAGTCTAAGGCCTTAAATCAGACCTTCCAATTATCAGACCTCAGATCAGACTTTAAAATAAATAAGTTAACTTACGGTCCATCTCCTACTGCGCCACTCCTCTCCATGTCCAGCAGTCTCCCTGGCATTTTCAGCCCCTGTTCTTCTCTGGGCCTGTTCTGCCTGCAGCGTCGGGTCATATTGCGCGCATTATGTCCTGATGCTGTACCAGTCAGGACACAGCAACACAGCATAGAGGAGACCAGGGAGGAGGGATCCAGTGGTCTGGCTATAAAATTCTTCACATTAATTCTATGCAACATTTTTGGTGCAATATATTTGCATACTTAAGGGCCCTTTACCTTGGCCAAAAATCGGGAAGAAAATTGCTAACAAGCATTCATAGGAGCACTCATTAGAAATTATCTGGTGGTGTAAAAGTGCCACCAATAATAAATCATTCATGCAGACACAAAAACTGTTGTTTCTGGGCAGCAGATCCTGTTGTATAAACAGCATCTGCTGCCGGCAAGCATTGAGTCGGTATGGGGATGAGTGATGGCATTAGCTATCGTTCTTCTCCATACTAAAAAGGAGATCGCTGCATGCAATTGCAGAAGTCTCCTTCACTGACAAGCAGGTTATGGCCGGGAAGGAATGCTTCCTTTCTGACAATCGACTGTTGTATCATACCGCGTTAAGGGACCTATCAACACTAGCCATGAGGTCATATATGAGGGACAAACAGGTTAGTTAGGAGTACAAGACCAATGGATTCAGCCACACATCAAATGCAGACTGCAAAGAAAAGAAAATTGGGGATTAATCAGCACGTCCCAGTGTGCTGGTGCACATCACCATGGCTGAAAGCTCAAAAGCAAAAAACAAACAATGCAACAGTACTCTGCAGACACAAATAATAAAGTAAATGCAATAGTTCCATACTTACTATAAAAAATATACTAGTGCTAATGCTATGCTCATAAATGTGATGAGAAATCCCATTTATGATATCACGGGAAATCCTCCGGATATACTGTATATACTTTGATGGAAGGCTCCAACACAATAAGTGAGCAGAACCTTACAGTGAGTTGTACCAAAAATATTGGACTATGCCTCATGTGCCACTTCAAATAATTTTGCGCACCCTACACTATGTTTCTCAGCATGTAAATTAATGCATCATAGAACACTATTCAGAATCAGCCAACAAGAAATGTAGCGCAGCATGTTATAGGGCAGAAGGGACTAAGCAGATTGATGTATAGTTTTGTGAGAAAAGATTCAGCAAAACTTGTAATTTATACATTTAAATCTCTGCTCTTTCTGAGCTCAGTGGGTGGTCCTATTAATGATTGACAGCCTTCAAAGTATAGATCGATAGCAGTCAATCACTGATAAGACTTGGGAAACTGATCTCTGGTTTAAATGTATAAAATACATATTTTTCAGAATCTTTTCCCAAAAAATATTAATCTGCTCAGCTCCTCCTGCTCTATACTGCCTGCAGATTTGACAGCATTTTGTAGTGACAGGTTCTCTTTAAAGCATTCTCACACTACTCAGCAGTAGCATTTTTTCATATGACACACAGAAATCCATCAGCAAAAACAAGAAGTAAAAAGAACGTTACATCAGGCATGGCCTGAAGAGGCACATCATTACATGTGGATTTAATATATGCAAATCAGCTCTCCTTTAAAAAAAGAAAAGACATAGCATTCTTTTCTAGTGATGTAACTAGAAATGACTGGGCCCCATAGCAAATTTTTAAATGGGTACCAACCCTCCCTGCCATTTTTTTGCAGCGCCCACTCCTGTGACTAATTGAGAATGCTCCTTCAGACCAATGAGGGGCATTTATCAAGCCTATTACAACAGTTTTGTGGCGGAAGAATGTTGCGAATGCCAATTGGTGTATATTTTTGTGAAAATTGGTCAGATTTTGCAACATTTGGTGATCCACGGCACTTTTAGAAGTGGAGTAAAAAGTAAGTCAGGATTACAGGTTAGAACGCTTTTATGTCTCATTTATGGTGTGCCGAAGTTTAAAAAGTTGCAAAAAAGTCGCATCTCCATGCCAAGCAACCTTCTGTTGTACTTTAACACTTTATATTACTGCTTTGCACCATTTCATAAATTTGGCACAACCTTACAAAGAGACAGACTCAAAACCAACACCAAAACCACCGCAAATTATAAATTCTCCCCTATGAATATGCTGGAGGAAAATGGTTGACAACATGACAACGTCCAACTAACTTTTGAACATGGTGCAAATTATTGTTTTAATAATGATTTGTGCTGGTTCCAGGTGTAATCTGGTATGCAAATAATTAGCATAACTATGTCCACTTTACACCCACTTTTTGTGGCAAGAGTGGCATAAAAATCCAAAATGTTCATATAAACATGGCGTGCCCCAAAACTTACAGCTTTTTGAAACCAGTTTGCTAAAGTAAATGGAATGATAAATACTTCCCCCCCTCCCCATCTTCATAGAAGGTGTAGAATCAAAACTAGGGATGAGCTAACCTGAACTTTGCAGGTTCGGGTTTGGTGTTGGGGCGTTGAGGGAATTTCAGTTTGGATTCCGTTATAGCGGAATATAACAGAATTCATAGACAGATTGTAAAATGGAACCTTTAAGAGGCATTCCGTTTTGATCCGTCATAATAGAAGTCTATGGTCAAGCATAACAGATCCGTCTGGTTTCCATTAGGCTTGACTGAAAACAAAGTCCTGCATAATGGAAACCAGACGGATGCATTATGCTTGGTCATAGACTTCTATTATGACGGATAAAAACAGAATGCCTCTCAAAGGCTTCCGTTTTGCATTCCGTCTACCAATTCCATTGTATTCCATTAGGGTACGTTCACACGATGACATTTGTCACGCGACAATAAGTCGCACTATGGTCGCACGACAATTTTTATAATGAGAGTCTATGGTGTCGCATTGCGACATGCGATATGCTGCGACTGCGACGCGACAGTCGCAAAAAATCCATTCAAGATGGATTTTCTGCGACTGTCGCGTCGCAGTCGCAGCATGTTGCAATGCAACACCATAGACTCCCATTATAAAAATTGTCACGTGACATTGGCGCGACAAAATGTCGCGCGACAAATGTTGCAGTTAAGTCGCGCGACAAATATCATCGTGTGAACGTATCCTTATAACGGAATCCATAACAGATTTCCTACACCGCCTGAACTCCGAACGCAGGACTGTGAAGTTCGGGTTCACTCATCCCTATTCAAAACAATATATTTGTTTTCTACATTTTTTTTTGTTTCATTTTTTTATCTATTACAAAAGTCACTTAATTTTATATTTTACATGCAGTGAGGGAATGCAGAAAAAGATCTAAATATTGTCTACATATACAATGATCAAATATACTGCCCTAACCTATTCAAAAAGAATTATAGCCTATTCCTCAGCCAATATACAAGAGGATGCACTGTGCTTTCAATAAGCTCAGAAGGAAAGGAATTAAAGTATTAGACGATTCTTTATGATTAATATCTTTCTTGTATGGGATTGAGAACTTTGATAAGATCTTAGGAACATGATGGGATGATCTTAGTTATGTTTTGTTCTGTCATTATTCCTTATTTAACCTCTAAGATTTTCTTTGCATACATATCTTCTTATGAAAATAGGTCAAGTCATCATAAGCTTTTTTTTTTTTTTTATTGTTCATAGAACGATCCTAGACGTGACATAAGGTATCATCATTAGAAAATCTAAAACTAACAACAGAGATTAATATAAAAAAACTGGAAGGGATAAGTAACAGGGGCTATAATTAGTAATCAGAGAAGCAGCACATTTGTAAATGAATAAATGCCAGACATCATATTTCATCCTAGTTTTAGGGTCCTTACACACATGAATTTTATCTGGTGTTTTTATTTGGCAACCTGTGTTTTTTGTTTTTTGCAGCCTTTTTTGGGCATTTTTTGCAAAAAGATATTTCACATTATGCTTTTAATAATGTTAATACAGTTTTAGAGTTATGAGTCACACATGACTTTATAATAACGACCATGCCCTCTCTAAAATCGTAATGGTGAAAAAATACAGCCGCAAATACAATTTTTTTCAGCATGAGTCAGGCTAGACCAGAGTTAACAATCCTGAAACAGCCCTCTTTGGATCTCAGGGTGTGAGCTGGCACCACCCCCTAGTTCCAGAAGATTCCAGGGAGAGTAAAGTTGCATTTAGGCAATCCAATAATCACCCAGATTATCAGGAATCACCATTCCTGAGAACGGTCATTCCCGATCATCTGGCCATCTAAATGTGCCGCCGATCACCTGATGAACGATCCCCGATCATTATACAGGGATCGCTGCATGTAAATGTGCAGTATCCTTCACTGAATGAGCAGCTAACTTTTGAGAAGGAATGCTTCTGTAGAGAGGAAGAAAAAAGGAGCAGTCTCCAGGTGCTCCAGCTACTCCAGCTATAAGTTCTGGTCTTAGTCACAAGCTCTAGGAGATAAAAGCAAGCAAGAACAGAGAGAGCATGGCTACAGAGAGATAAAGAGACAACAAGGTGATTCAGATCCTGCTGCTGCAGAGGGGAAACAAGTTAAGACACCCCATGCACTTCATAATGTCAGAGCACAGATATTGTCCAGAGATCCCTATAATGATATTTTAGCCAGAGTAATCTGAAAGCCAATGTCATATTTATCTGCTTAGCTCATGCTGGTACTTCAGGAAGGACTTGGCATTGTATACAAACTACTGCTGGATGTACTACAACTCCAATCCTGCATACAGTAAAGTGAGACTGTTATTAAGTTTCCTCTGACCTGGTCTCTGACTGTCTTAAAACCACATGCTACATGACCATTACATTTGCAACATTTGCCCTCCCTACCAACATGGACATTAATACCACAGGCACCTCTGAACTGCCATAGGGCAGAGAGCCCACAGCTACAGAGAGTGCCCCGAGGGAACAAAGGGTGCCCTTCCTCCACTGCACCAACCCCAGAGAGAGATGGGCTGATGGAATACACTGTGACCCATCATCATCAAGCCACTCCCATCCTCTGCTTTGGCTCCTCAGCGGGTTGCTGCAGTCACAAGAGCTTATAATCTATGAGGAGATTGGGGGGGATACAAAAGTAAACAGTGCTTATTTTGTACAATGGTCCAGCCATCTTAACAGAATAGAGAAGTATATGTGAAGCTGCATGAGGCAGCCACCAGACGATATTTATAGTGCTTCTGAATGCATGGGATGTAGTAGATAGTGTCTGAAAGAACCTCTGTGAAGCTTAAAGAGAACCTGTCACCAGGAAATTCACTGATAAAGCAGGCATGCTGCCTTGTAGGACTCACCCTGCTGAATATAATTATACCTTTTACTTGGTGATCTGTTGCTTTATTGTGGAGAAATAGTACTTTTAATCCATATGCTAATGAGCTGATATGAGTCCAGTAGTTGATATGAGTCCAGCATTTTTTCTATTCAGAGCTGTAGCCCCTCCCCTATTTACTTCTTCAGTTGTAAAAGGGGCGTGGTTTAAAAAAATGACCTGCATTATAGCCAATACAAGCCTTGCTGCCTTTCACTTTAAAGCCTAACTGCCATACCCACGGCGACATGTCCCTTATCAGCCATCATGTGTTTATCACCCCATGAATAAACTAGCCCTTATTATAATTACTAACTTCAATAATATATTCCTCCCCTTTTTTTTACCTAAGCATTCCCTGTTAGTCATTTTCCCTCCAGTTATTAAAATGAATGAATGATGTAATAAACCACGCCCCTTTTACAACTGAAGAAGTGAATAGGGGAGTGGCAATAGCTCTAAATAGAAAAAACGCTGGACTCATATCAACTACTGGACTCAAATCAGCTCATTAGCATATGGATTAAAAGTACTATTTCTCCACAATAAAGCAACAGATCACCAAGTGAGAGGTATCATTATATTCAGCAGATTGAGCCCTACAAGGCAGCATGCTTGGTTTATCAGTGAATTTCCTGGTGACAGGTTCTCTTTAACTATGGATGTAGCAGAGTTAACAGTCACAGTCATAATCCATTAACTAGATGTGATAACTGACTAAGTGTGCGTGTTAACTCTACTACATCCATAGCTGTAATTTCGTTTTAATATCTTTCCTCTCATCTAACAGAAGTGCTATCTCTGCAAAGTACAAGCCTGGACCATACCTGACACTGACATCACACCTGACATGTACACACCTGACATACGTTGAACGCCGCAAAGTGAGGAGTACTTGTGCACCGTGCCTCTAACCTGATTGGCTGACTCATCCTTCTCTCTTCTCATTTCTCCGGCGGGTACAGGCAGACAACAATGGCCAAGTGCACTTGACTGTACAGCCTTTGCGGGATTGTCTGTAAATAGCTCTTAAGTGCTGTGTATAAGCAAAGTATAATCATAAAGTAGTTAAAGTCCACTTCCAGATTTTTTTTTTCTCACGGGCACATGCTTGAATCTTTTCTCATTATGTTATGAGGCATTTGTTACACATATGGCACCACATATCTCTTTCTCTTACATCCAGTGATATCTCCTCTGATATAGATGTTCTCTTTCCTCATCTTCTCCATTCAGACCAGACTACCATGATGATTTATTGTCTTTGCAGAGTTTGACAAACAGAAATCTTAGTTTTCAACTTTTGCATCATCCTCCCCACATTCTGAGCACCCCATCCTGCTGCCCCTAATACTGTTCCCGCTGTGCTCCCCAATACTATACAGCAGAAACATTCCCCCTGAAAATACTAGTGCCACACAAATAGTGCCCCCTTCAATAATTATTGGCACGCAGTGTCCTAAAAAATAACTGTGCCCAGCAAATAGTGTCCCTGACACTAACAGTGTCGAAAACATAATGTCCCCCAAAAATAAGCTGCTAAGCTGAAACTGTGACAGGGTGTCCCCCACAGTAATGGTGCTCCCCAAAATCCCACCAGTATAAATCATAATCTGCAAGACTGCACTTAGTATTAACAGTGCCCCCAATAGTAATAAAGTCCGTATAGTGCCCATACTAGTAATCATGTTCCCCATGGTATCCCAGTAGTAATAATTCTCCTAATGTGCGCCACAACAAAAATACCCCCTTATAACATGTGCCAATGCAAAAAAATACCCATACCCCCTTATAATGTGCAAAAGCACAAAAAATATCCACTTATAATGTGTGTAAGTACAAAAATGCCCGCTTATAATATATGCCTGTGCAAAAAATGCCCCCTTAAAATGTGTGCCAGTACAAAAAATGCAATCTTCTGTGTGCAAGTACAAAAATGGTCCCTCTTAGTTCCCCCAGTAGAGCCAATGTCTCTATCATGCCTCCATAGTGCTCCCCTCCATAGTGGCCCAAGAGCATGGTGCCAAATGAAAAACAATAAACTCAAATACTTACCTCTATGCAGTTGTCAGCGATGCAGTGCAGGCCTCTTCTGGCCTGTTTCCTGAGGTGTACGTCATCGAGCCACCTGTGTTCTGATAGGCTGCAGGCACTAGGCCTGTAGCCTATCAGAGGGAAAGGGGGAGATGACTATTGCAATGCACTGTATAGCCATCAGACCCACTGGATCTCCAAATGGGTCTGATTAATTAAAAAAAAAAGTGTAAAAAAAATTGTGAAAAAAGTTTAAAAAAAGTTAAAAATAAATAAAAATTACAATAAAAATGAAATAAAAATTGGCTTTTCTCATATCTGTTTATTTATGTCATTAAAAAAAAAAAAAAATCTACACATAATTGGTATTGTAACGACCTGATCTATAAAAGTATCCTGTTCCTAATCCCGCGCAGTGAACGCCGTAAAAAATAATGTAGAAAACAATGACGAAATAGCTGTTTTTGTCAGCTCACCTCCACAAAAAAAGATAACAAGTGATCAAAAAGTCATATGTACCCCAAAATGATACCAATAAAATCTACAGCCTGTCCCAAAAAAAAAAAAAAACAAGCCCCCACACAGCTACATTGGTAAATAAATAAAAAAGTTATCTACTTTAGTATATGAATATATGAATATGAGTATATGAATCCAGAGGAATCCAGAGGAAAAAAAAACAGGCTGGTGTATTTGAGTTTCATTTACAGCATACTTATATAAGTAGATATATATATAACGCGAGGCTGGTCGCGACGCGTGGTTGATTAAGTGTGTGGTTGTGTAAGTGTGACTTCAGATTCAGGGACTTCAGTGGGGGACTGAAATTCGTCAGTTCTTGTAACTAGATTATATTGTATTTTTTTTTGTTTTTGTGGTGTAATCCCCATTAGTATGTCTTGCACAATTGACAATGCCGTCCAGTGCACATCTTGCATGATGTATGCAGTCCTGGAACAGCCGTTTGCGGGTGCATATCTTTGTTCAAAATGTGAGCAAATTACCCGTTTGGAATCGCACATCGAGTCTCTAAACGGGCATATTGCAACACTGAGAGCCACTGACAATTTGCAAAAGAGTTTGCTGCTCACCGAGCAAGCAGTCTTTGGGGTAGATGTGGGGGAGGGTGACAGAAAGGAGGCTGAAGAAAGTGAGGTAGCTAGCTGGGTGACAGTAAGAAAGGGGGGTAGAGGGAAGAGTGCAAGGGAGGCTAGCCCTGATCTGACACACCCCAACAAGTTTGCACGTTTGGCAGATGAGGGGGATGGCAGCTCAGGGACAGCACCACTGCAGCCAGACACTTCCTCTGCCGGTCAGGGAATGTCAGCTCCAGTAAGCAGGGGACCAGGAGAGCAGGGCAGGCCAGACAGGTGCTGGTAGTGGGAGACTCAATTATTAGGGGAACAGATAGGGCGATCTGTCACAAAGATCGTGATCTCCGAACAGTGTGCTGTCTTCCTGGCGCTAGAGTTCGACACATCGCAGATCGGGTTGACAGATTACTGGGAGGGGCTGGAGAAGATCCAGCGGTCATGGTCCATATCGGAACTAATGACAAAGTTAGAGGAAGGTGGAGCGTCCTTAAGAATGATTTCAGGGATTTAGGTCACAAGCTTAGGGCAAGGACCTCAAAGGTAGTATTTTCCAAAATACTGCCTGTACCACGGGCCACACAAGAGAGGCAGCGGGAGATTAGAGAGGTTAACAAGTGGCTCAAGAACTGGTGTAGGAAGCAGGGTTTTGGGTTCATGGAGAACTGGGCCGACTTTGCTATCGGCTACAGGCTCTATCGTAGGGACGGGCTGCACCTCAATGGGGAAGGGGCAGCCGTGTTGGGGAGAAAGATGGCTAGAAGGTTGGAGGAGTGTTTAAACTAGGGACTGGGGGGGAGGGAAATTACATTACAGGAGGGAAAGATAGTGCAGATAGAGACCGGGGGCAAGGTAGTGGGACTGGG
Source organism: Bufotes viridis (assembly GCA_033119425.1). Taxonomy (NCBI): domain Eukaryota; kingdom Metazoa; phylum Chordata; class Amphibia; order Anura; family Bufonidae; genus Bufotes; species Bufotes viridis. The sequence continues at coordinate 310,626,222 of CM065593.1, read as the reverse complement.
GGAGAAATGGAAGGAGAAACTAGAAAAGTTCAGAAGGAAAGGTGTAGGGCAAAAAATATGCATAAACCTCTCAAATGTATGTATACTAATGCCAGAAGCCTGACTAATAAAACTAGGGAACTGGAATTAGTGATGTGTGAGGATGATTATGACATAGTGGGAATAACTGAGACATGGCTGGATGATAGCTATGACTGGGCTGTTAATGTACAAGGTTACAATCTGTTCAGAAAGGATCGTCAAAACCGGAGAGGGGGAGGGGTCTGCCTTTACATAAAGTCCTCTCTAAAGCCCACACTCCGGGAAGACATCTGTGAGGGACACGAAAATGTGGAGTCATTGTGGGTGGAGATAAATGGAGCCAAAAACAATAATAAATTACTAATAGGAGTTTACTATAAACCACCTAATATACCAGAGTCCATAGAAAATCTATTACTAAACGACATAAACAAGGCGGCAAACCATAACCAGGTGGTTATTATGGGGGACTTCAACTACCCAGATATAGACTGGGAAACTGAGAGCTGTACATCCCATAAAGGAAACAGGTTCTTGGCAATAGCCAAAGACAATTACCTTTCCCAAATGGTTCAGGACCCAACTAGAGGGACGGCCATACTGGACTTAGTATTAACCAATAGACCTGATAGAACAACAGACGTGCAGGTCGGGGGACACCTGGGAAATAGTGACCATAAAGTAATAACCTTCCAATTATCCTTCAAACGAGAGTTTCTACAGGGAGGAACAAGAATACCGGACTTCAAAAAAGCAAAATTTAGCCAACTAAGAGAGGCCATAGGCCCAATTAACTGGGACATAGTCCTCAAAAATAAAAATACAACCACAAAATGGGAGATTTTTAAAAGCATTGTAACATCTAATTGTGATCGATGCATACCTTATAGAAATAAAAGGCTAAGAAATAAGAAGAAACCAATGTGGATAAATAGAACCGTAAAAAAAGCAATAAATGACAAAAAGAAAGCATATAAATCACTAAAACAGGAGGGGAGCCAGGAAGCACTGATAAACTATAAGGAAAAAAATAGAATATGTAAAAAACTAATAAAAACTGCCAAACTAGAGACCGAGAGAGTAATTGCCAAAGAGAGCAACACTAACCCTAAAATGTTCTTCAATTATATAAATGGTAAAAAATATAAATCTGAAGGAGTCGGCCCTCTACATAGCAATGAGGGGGGAGTTGCAGAAAGCGACGAGGATAAAGCCAAGCTATTAAATATTTTCTTCACCACTGTTTTCACTGAGGAAAATAAACTGTCAGATGAAATGCAAAATGTAAAAGTAAATTCCCCTTTAAAAGTGCCCTGTCTGACCCAGGAAGAAGTATAGCAGCGACTTAAAAAGATTAAAATAGACAAATCGCCAGGACCGGATGGCATTCACCCCCGTATCCAAAGGGAATTAAGTGATGTCCTAGCCAGACCCTTATTTTTGATAATCACGGACTCCATACTGACAGGGAATGTTCCACCAGACTGGCGTATAGCAAATGTGGTGCCAATATTCAAAAAGGGTCCAAAAACAGAGCCTGGAAATTATAGGCCGGTAAGTTTAACATCTGTTGTGGGTAAACTGTTTGAAGGTTTTGTAAGAGATGCTATCTTGGAGTATCTCAATGAAAATAAGCAAATTACACCATATCAGCATGGCTTCATGAGGGATCGGTCATGTCAAACTAATTTAATCAGTTTCTATGAGGAGGTAAGTTCTAGACTTGACAGCGGCGAATCAATGGATGTCGTATATCTGGACTTCTCCAAAGCATTTGACACTGTACCACATACACATAAAAGGTTAGTATATAAAATGAGAACACTTGGACTAGGAGAAAATATCTGTATGTGGGTAAGTAACTGGCTCAGTAATAGAAAACAGAGGGTGGTTATTAACGGTACACACTCAGATTGGGTCACGGTCACTAGTGGGGTACCTCAGGGTTCAGTATTGGGCCCTATTCTCTTCAATATATTTATTAATGATCTTGTAGAAGGCTTGCACAGTAATATATCAATTTTTGCAGATGACACTAAACTGTGTAAAGTAATTAACACTAAAGAGGACAGTTTTCTGCTACAGAGGGATCTGGATAGATTGGGGGCTTGGGCAGAGAAATGGCAGATGAGGTTTAACAAATGTAAAGTTATGCACATGGGAAGGAATAATGCAAGTCACCCGTACATACTAAATGGTAAAACACTCAGTAACACTGACATGGAAAAGGATCTAGGAATTTTAATAAATAACAAACTAAGCTGTAAAAACCAGTGTCAGGCAGCTGCTGCTAAGGCCAATAAGATAATGGGTTGCATCAAAAGGGGCATAGATGCCCGTGATGAAAATATAGTCTTACCACTTTATAAATCACTAGTCAGACCACACATGGAGTACTGTGTACAGTTCTGGGCTCCCATGAACAAGGCAGACATAGCAGAGCTAGAGAGGGTTCAGAGGAGGGCAACTAAAGTAATAACTGGAATGGGGCAACTACAGTACCCTGAAAGGGTATCAAAATTAGGGTTATTCACTCTAGAAAAAAGACGACTGAGGAGAGATCTAATAACTATGTATAAATATATCAGGGGTCAGTACAAAGATCTCTCCCGTCATCTATTTATCCCCAGGACTGTGACTGTGACGAGGGGACATCCTCTGCGTCTGGAGGAAAGAAGGTTTGTACACAAACATAGAAAAGGGTTCTTCATGGTAAGAGCAGTGAGACTATGGAACTCTCTGCCTGAGGAGGTGCTGATGGTGAGTACAATAAAGGAATTCAAGAGGGGCCTGGATGTATTTCTGGAGCGTAATAATATTTCAGGCTATAGCTACTAAAGATGGGTCGTTGATCCAGGGAGTTATTCTGACTGCCTGATTGGAGTCAGGAAGGAATTTTTTCCCCTTAAGTGGGGAAAATTGGCTCTACCTCACAGGGGTTTTTTGCCTTCCTCTGGATCAACTTGCAGGAAACAGGTCGAACTGGATGGACAAAAGTCTTTTTTCGGCCTTATATACTATGTTACTATGTTACAATTCAAAATATAATTTATTTTTAATACAAAAGTGATTTTATACTGAAAAAATGGTAAAACATAAAATAATATATAAATTTGGTATCGCCATAACCGTATCAACCAACAGAATAAAATTATCATATCATATTTACCGCAAGAGGAACCCCATAAAAAATAAAAATAAAAAACACTGACACAATTCTTATTTTTACCCAATTCAGCCCGTCCTTCAAAAAACAAGCTCCCATACAGCTACATTGCTGAAAAAATCTAAATGTTATGGCCACTGTGGTAAGGTGCAAGGTGTCATATGTGATGGCAGGTACGTGTCACCGAGGTTGCTGGCCTCGGTGAGGTGAGAGCCGGGTTTTTGTCTGCAGCAGCTAGTGCTGTTTGGCTTTGTTAAATAGCATGGCTGCAAAGCCGATCCGGGCTGGCTCTTACTGGGAGCAGCTAAAGAGTAGGGTGGGTGGCTGCTCCCCACGGTCCAGTCCATGTTTTGTCCTGGATATAAAACGCAGCCAGCAGCTGTGTCTGAGGAGTGTGATTATCCTGGAGCTGCTAACAGGGCTGGGAGTTCTCTGTCCAGGAGGAAAGAGCTCAGCAAGGAGGTATTTTGTTCCTGGCTACCTGAAGCTGGATTCTCCTGCGGCTGGGCCGACAGCGTGGTGCGAACCTGCACCTACACCTCCCAGGTGACTGAACCTGTGTTGGACTGTTTTTGTTTGGCTACGTTATTTCCGTTGTGTGTGAACTGTCACCAAGAGACTGTTTTTCATTTTGTGTGCAAGTGTGAATAAAACACTGTTTGTTGCACAATCTGGACTCCTTGTTTTGCCTCTAAACTGCACCCGCACCGCTGTCTACCAGAGCGACTCCCACATTTGGTGTCGGATGCGGGCATGCGCAGTGAGGCTGGCGTGAACGCCCGAGTTTTGTTTTTCTAAAGTGTATGGAATATATTAAGCCAGCAAAGCTGCAAGCAGGAGTTTCTGGCAACATGGAGGCTGCTGTGAAGGCTCTCATAGAGGCTAACGTGCAGCAGCGGGAGACCAACCAACTACTGCTACAACATGTGATGGCGTTACAGGCGGCAGGAGCGTCCCACCACGTCCAAGATGCCCGGAAAGCGGTCCGTGCGGCGATCCCAAAATGACCCCCGCAGACGACGTTGAGACGTACCTGGCGGTTTTTGAGAAGGTCGCCGTGAGGGAAAAGTTACCCCGTGACCAGTGGGCTGAGGTGGTCGCTCCGTTCCTGGCTTCCGGACCCCAGCAGGTGTTTTTCGACTTGTCGGATGACCAAGCGGCAGATTATGACACTGTGAAAGGAGAGGTCCTAGCCAGACTGGGCGTGAACGTGCTGGTCCGCGCCCAAAGAGTCCACCAGTGGGACTTTAAAACGACTGAACCCGCTAGGCCGCAGTTCTACGATCTGCTGCACAGGCTGCAAAAGTGGCTGCAGCCCGATCTACTAAGTCCCACTGCCATGCTGGATCGACTGTTGGCGGACATCTTTTGGAGGGCCCTGCCTTATCCCCTCCAGCACTGGATCGGCCAGGTATCGCCCACCAATGCCCTGGAGATGGTCGACCTGGTGGAGCGCTACGAGGCCACCAGAAACCTGCAGGGGACTCTTGCGGGGAAGGGTCAGTCAAACCCGGAGGCCTCTGCCCCAGTTCCGACGTCCGGCGACAGAGCGGCCTGCCCGGAATATACCCCCTGCGAGTCCGCCTCCCGTGGTATGCTGGAGGTGTCAGGAGCCAGGCCACATCAGGGCCGACTGTCCGCATCGGGATGAGCCGATGGATATGAACTACGAGGGTCGTCACTCCCTGTATGCATGGAAGCTGTGCGCAACTGGCACCCGTGAGGTGCAGGACCATAACCACCTGTGTCAGGTAGAGGTGGGAGACTCTCTGGCGGTGGCTCTGCTGGACTCCGGGAGTTTAGTCTCCCTGGTAAGGGCTGCACTTGTACGGCCTGCGGAGTATACTGGCCGTAAAGTCGGGGTCCTGTGCATCCACGGAGACCTGAAAGACTATCCCACTGCACTAGTGACTTTGTCCACAGCGGCTGGTAGGTGGACCCACGAGGTGGCTGTCGCTACTAAACTCCCACACGAACTAATACTTGGGAGGGACTTCCCGATTTTCCGGCGCTGTGGCCGGCAATAAAGGTATCTGAGGGACCCGAGACAGGGGTGACCCTAGTAGAGTGGCCTGATACCGCTGGAAGGCCAGAACCCTGGGAGCCCGAGTCTGAAGGGCCGGCGGTAGGGGTGACCACTGCTCCAGCGGTAGAGGGGAGACAACCCCACTGAGTGTAATGGTGGGAGACACGGAGGACTTGCCACCGGGACCTGAGTTGGCAGACCTCAATGTCTCCGGGGAAAATTTTGGGACCGCACAACACCGGGACCAAACCCTAACCAGGGCCTGGGAGAATGTGCTGGAAATTGATGGGAAACCCCAGAAACCAGGGGCTGAATTAATGTTCCCACGGTTTATTGTTCTGCAGGATATGTTGTATCGGGTGAACCAAATCCGAGGCGAACCTGTTGAACAGTTGGTGGTGCCCACAGCGTATCGCAAGCTTGTCATGGAGCTTGCCCACCAACATGTTCTTGGGGGACACCTGGGGTGGCAGAAAACCCAGGACCGCATACTGCAGCGATTTTATTGGCCCAGTGTGTTCAAGGAGGTAGAGAATTATTGTAAGTCCTGTCCGACCTGTCAGATAACTAGCCCCCAGCCACATTTCCGTAGTCCCCTGGTACCTCTGCCAATTATTGAAGTACCGTTTGAGCGAATCGCGATGGATTTAATTGGGCCTGTACCAAAGTCTGCCAGGGGCCACCAACACATTCTGGTAGTTCTCGACTATGCCACTCGGTATCCGGAGGCGGTGCCTCTGCGACATACCTCAGCTAAGCTCATTGCCAAAGAGTTAATGGAGATGTTTTCCCGTGTGGGCCTGCCAAAAGAGGTTCTGACAGACCAAGGGACCCCTTTTATGTCCAAAGTAATGAGGGAACTGTGTAAATTGTTGCGTATAAAGCAGTTACGGACGTCCATTTACCATCCGCAAACAGACGGTCTTGTGGAGAGGTTTAACCAAACTCTAAAAAATATGTTAAAGAGGGTGGTGTCTAGAGATGGGAAGGACTGGGATCTGCTTCTGCCCTATCTCATGTTCGCAGTGCGAGAGGTGCCCCAGGCCTCTACTGGGTTCTCGCCCTTCGAACTGCTTTATGGCAGACACCCTCGGGGCCTGTTGGATATCGCCAAGGAAGCGTGGGAACAACAGCCTGTTCCCCACAAAAGTGTCATTGAGTATGTCGCCCAAATGCAGGACCGGATGGAAAGGGTGTTGCCCTTGGTCCGGGAGCATATGGAGGCAGCGCAACAAGCCCAGAGTAGGGTGTACAATCGTCAGGCTCGGGTACGGGACTTCAATCCGGGAGATCGGGTTTTGGTTCTGGTACCCACCCTTGACAGCAAATTCCTCGCTAGGTGGCAGGGCCCCTATGAGGTGATCGAGAAGGTAGGGGAAGTAAATTACAAAGTACACCAGCCAGGGCGGCGCAAGCCGGAGCAGGTGTACCACGTGAATTTACTTAAGCCGTGGAAAGATAGGGACACAGCCGACGACCACAGCCCCGGCCAGGGCTTCTAGGTGAAAGGGTCCAGCCCCACAGTTCGAGGCCTGTGAAGCAGTAACCACGGTAAAATTGCAGACAGCCTGTCTTCCAAACAAGTTCAGGAAGTCAGGGAGTTCATCAGTCGGAACACGGATGTGTTCTCGGACCTCCCTGGCCGCACGTCTCTCATCCAACATGACATCGTCACTGAGCCTCAGGCCAAGATCCGGTTAAAACCATACCGGGTACCCGAGGCTCGGCGACGGGCCATCGCGGAGGAAGTACAGTTAATGTTGAAGCTCGAGGTCATTGAGGAGTCGAAAAGTGAGTGGGCCAGTCCCATAGTCCTAATACCCAAGCCGGATGGGACGTTGCGGTTCTGCAACGACTTTCGCAAGTTAAATGAAGTATCCAAGTTTGACGCGTATCCCATGCCCGAGTAGACGAACTGGTTGAAAGTTTAGGACAAGCCCGTTATTTTTCTGTGCTGGACCTCACTAAAGGGTACTGGCAGGTACCCTTAACGGAGTCGGCTAAGGAAAAAACCGCATTTGTTACCCGCAGGGCCTGTATCACTACAAGGTGTTACCCTTTGGCCTGCATGGCGCCCCGCCACTTTCCAAAGGTTAATGGACATAGTGCTGCGACCACATCGTCGGTGCGCCTCGGCCTACTTGGATGATGTAGTCATCCACAGCACCGACTGGGAAAGCCATTTACCCAAGGTGCAGGCGGTAGTGGATGCCCTGAGGAAAGCCGGACTGACCGCTAACCCAAAGAAGTGCTCCATAGGGTTAGAGGAGACAAAATATCTGGGATATGTAATTGGGCGGGAGTCATCAAACCTCAGGTAACTAAGGTAGAGGCCATTCAGTAACTGGCCCCGACCGGTCACCACCAGGCAGGTAAAGTCGTTCCTGGGGATTGTAGGTTACTACATGAGGTTTGTGCCCCACTTTGCCACAATAGCAGCGCCATTGACAGACCTGTTGAAGGGGCGAAAGTCTGGGAGGGTTAGCTGGAGTGAGAAGGCGGAGGAGGCTTTCTCCGCGTTGAAGTCGGCCCTGTGTGGGTCCCCGGTTTTGGTGACACCCGACTTCAACAAGGAGTTTGTCGTACAGACCGACGCCTCGGAGGTAGGCCTCGGTGCGGTACTGTCGCAGGAGGTCAACGGGGAAGAACATCCCGTTGTCTTCCTGAGCCGTAAGCTCAGTCCCGCCGAGTCCAGGTATAGTATAGTGGAGAGGGAGTGCCTGGCTATCAAGTGGGCACTCGAATCTCTCCGCTACTACCTGTTAGGGAGGAGGTTCCGTCTGGTGACCGACCATTCCCCCTCAAATGGATGAGTCAGGCCAAGGAGAGGAATGCTCGGGTCACCAGGTGGTTCCTATCTCTTCAAAATTTCAAGTTTTCCGTGGAACACAGGGCAGGCCGCTTGCAGGGCAACGCAGATGCCCTGTCCGCGTCCACTGCCTCACGTGTGTTCACCCCTCAGGGTTGAACAAAGGGGGAGTATGTGGTAAGGTGCAAGGTGTCATATGTGATGGCAGGTACGTGTCACCGAGGTTGCTGGCCTCGGTGAGGTGAGAGCCGGGTTTTTGTCTGCAGCAGCTAGTGCTGTTTGGCTTTGTTAAATAGCATGGCTGCAAAGCCGATCCGGGCCGGCTCTTACTGGGAGCAGCTAAAGAGTAGGGTGGGTGGCTGCTCCCACGGTCCAGTCCATGTTTTGGGCTGGATATAAAACGCAGCCAGCAGCTGTGTCTGAGGAGTGTGATTATCCTGGAGCTGCTAACAGGGCTGGGAGTTCTCTGTCCAGGAGGAAAGAGCTCAGCAAGGAGGTATTTTGTTCCTGGCTACCTGAAGCTGGATTCTCCTGTGGCTGGGCCGACAGCGTGGTGCGAACCTGCACCTACACCTCCCAGGTGACTGAACCTGTGTTGGACTGTTTTTGTTTGGCTACGTTATTTCCGTTGTGTGTGAACTGTCACCAAGAGACTGTTTTTCATTTTGTGTGCAAGTGTGAATAAAACACTGTTTGTTGCACAATCTGGACTCCTTGTTTTGCCTCTAAACTGCACCCGCACCGCTGTCTACCAGAGCGACTCCCCACACCACTAAAACTATTTCAGCAAATCACAAGAAAACAATCTCAGAATGGCTTGGATAAAGCATTCCAAAGTTATTACTACATAAACTGACACATGTCAGATTTGAAAAAAAGGGCATTTGGCCCAAACTGGCTGTCGCTTAGACGGGTTTATAGTACAGGCGTTTTGGGACACGGTGATGTCTATAATTTATTTTTGATTATTATCATTGTTTATTTATTTTTAAATGGGGGAAAAGGAGGTGGTTTCAAAAAAAATGTTATCCCTTTAAAAACTTTTTTACTTATTTTCACACCTTTTTATGTCCCCTTTGGGAATTTGAACATCCAATTAGATCGCTTGTCGCATAGACTACAATGAATTATCATTGCAGCCTAGAGAACTTCATTATGTCCAAATGGAGCACTGCCATAGGAAGTTTTGCAGTGGTAGCCTCAGATCCTTCAGAAGGACCGAGGTTAGCACAGAAAATGAACAGCTCCCCTGAGTGTCGTGCGGGCAAAGCGTTTGGGCCCCAGGATTGCAGCACTTCCTGGGAAAGCGGCCTCATGCACAATTGGCCACAGCTTCTGAGGGTTAATATGTCTGTGATCTGCATTATCACTGATCACAAACATTAACCCCCGAGTGTCTGCTGTGTGACACAGTAGAAACCAGGTGGTTGTTAAGCTTGCTCAGTTTCTGAGCAGGCACCATTTTTAAAAACCGTACATTTACTGAGGAAGTCCAGAAGGTTTTAAACAGGGCATTTGTTAGCCCCAGCAGCCTTGCTGCCCATAGCCATATATGTTCGCTCTCACTTCAAGAATACTAATGCTGGCTTTGTGTTAAAGAGCTTGAAATAAATTGCATACAATCCTAGGAGACCCCAGAATGTCATCCACAACTTTTCAGGGCAATTTAAGCAATTTCAATTCGGTCAAATTTATCCAGGCCCGAATCTAATTGCCCAACTGTTTCGGCCATATCAAATCCAAATCAAATTTTAATACGTTCACTCATCACTATTCACAATGCAGCAAAGGAGGTAGTTTTAGCAGAAATTCTAGTCTAGCTCATCAGTTTCTATATTATTCATGGTAAATTGTTAATCTTATTATTAGTGTTGAGTTAAGTGAAGCATTCAAAGTGGAATTCAGTCCAAGGTTTTGGAAAACTTTGATTTGAAACAAATCCAAATTTTCTCGCACTTGATGATATTGAATCAGGATTTACTAAAATGGTGGCTGTGTGTTACAAAGTGAAGCTAAGTGTAGAGGAGACAAGCCCGGGAACGCAAAATCACACATACTGTAAGGCCCTGCAACCAGCCAATCTGCAGATTGCCACCCCCCTGTGATGTCACAGCCGTATAAAGCCCTCATCTCGTATGGTCTCCGCCATTGTCCTGTGAGCTGAGCATAGGGAGAGACGTGGCAAGCGCTCATACGCAAGGGACAGTGTTTGCTGAAAATGATTAATAGAAGAATATTAGAGAGGAAGAGTGCAGGGAGAGTGCAGGGAGACTTGTGCTGAGTCAGTTTTATTTATTTATTCCTTCATTTACTTATTCCTACATCAGCCGTAAACTAAGATATGTAATTCTACAATAAATCTTTATTAAGAAATTTTGTCATAAAGGTGCAATGGACATGGGCGCAGCCACAATTAAACCACAGCATACTATCACATTACAAACAAATGTGGGCGCAGCCACTTCTCAAGTGTAAGATTCTGTTTTACTTTCAAACATGTCCTACAGCACCCGCACGGGTGCTGCCTACGTAGGACCACATATATTGCAGACCATGAACAGTGAAGTTTCATGAAAACAACAGTAAAGGAAAAAAAATCAAACCAAATAGAACGAGAAAAAAAAAAAAAAGGTATAATATCAACATAGATGGTCAAGAGGATATCTCACATCAAATGGGACTTCATAGCGGTACTGGAAATTTCGAGAAACAACCCTTCCAGGAGGTTAGAAATTGCTGGACTTTGTTTATTCTTTGAGCCCAGAGATGTTCATAAATAGCGTGTGTGGTGGTTCTGTCGCTAATATCCGTCACAGTGGGAACAGAAGGTAGCTTTCAATGCTTTGCTATCAACAATTTAGTTGTGAGCAAGACATGACAAGTCACCACTCTGGAGCCGCCAGAGACGGCATCTATATCTAGTGAAAGAAGCGCTAGCGCCGGAGTCAGTGTAATAGCAGAGCCAGTCACTCCCCTCAGCAAACCCTCAACCTCCCCCCAGAGGCGGCGCACATAAGCACAATCCCAGAAGATATGGAAAAGGTCTCCAGGAGCTCGCCTGCACCTTCAACATACATTTTCTACATTAGGGTAAAACTTACTGAGTTTAGCAGGAGTAAAGTACCACCTAGTGAGTACCTTATGGTAGCACTCTAGGAGGTTATAGCATTTAGTGGCTTGACACGTATACTGTATAGCTCTTTTCCACTTATTGATAGAAAAGGAGAAGTTTAAGTCCTTTTCCCAATTAAGGAAATTAATTCTTTTGGTCAGGAGATGATCTCTTATAACAGTCTTGTAAATTGCATTGGTAGGGAACCTAATACCACCCTGTGAGGGATTAACAAAACTAAAGAGGAATTCGGGTATCTTTATTTCTGTTTTCCGAAATTTATTTAAGAAGTTATAATATCAAGTTAAATTGATAAGTTATATCAATTTGTTATAGCGGTCTAAGTCATTTTGGAGCGATTTGTATAGAATGTCGAAATTGCATGCAACTGGACGCGACAGCGGGTAACAAAGTTAAATGCCCAAATAGGTTATGGAGTCAGTAGTCTATTGGAAAGGGAATTCACCCTCCAATACCGAGCGAAGTGAGGGCTGGATTTTTAAAACCAATATTTGGGATTTGGTTTAATTGATTTTATAATACGAGACCTCCCCAAACTCACTTATAACCTGTAGTGTGCACCTCAAAGATGGCAAGGGATCTGTCAAGGTTAGAATGACGTCATTCGCAAATAACCCTAGTTTGTGTTGACGATTGCAAGCTGGAATGCCCCTGATCCCCTCTGATATCCTTATACTCTCCGTGAATGGTTCCATAACCATTAAAAAGAGAAAATGGGAGAAAGGGCACCCTTGTGTAAGAAGCAGAGAAGGCGCTCCCAGCTCCCCTGCCCTTTGCATCAGTTCTAAGACCCAGCACCTCTCTGCCCTTTGTAAACCCTACTTGATCGGAATGAATCAACTGAGGTAAAACTTTCAGTAGTCTACTGGCCAGAAGTTTTGCATATAATTTCACGTTACAATTAAGAAATGATATTGGGCGGAAGTTGGCAGGGGAATCCATGGATTTACCTGGCTTTGGTATCGTCACAATCATGGCCTGTAGCACTTCAGGCGGGAATTGTCCACCAGCCACAACTTTATTAAACATGTTTACTAGATATGGTAGAAAGAAGGGCAGAAAAAGTTGGTAATATTCGTTCGAATATCCATCCGGGCCCGGGGATTTATTCTTTTGCAAAGATTTAATCAAAGCTTCTACCTCATTCTCCACGACTGGGGAGTTAAGTTCCGAGAGTTGGTCCGCACTTAGAGTGGGAAGATTAACTTTCTGAAGGAAAGAAGCTATTTTCTCAGAAGTGGGCTGAGGGGTGGACAGGTCAGAATTCAAATTATAAAGTTTGGAATAATAGTTACTGAAGGCATCTGCTATCTCAGTCGGATGATAGAGTTTAGTATGTCCGTCGGGAGCTAGCATGTAAGGTATGGAGGTGTTTTGTGCTAGCGGTTTGATTTTTCTCGCCTCAAGTCTACTGGGCTTATTATAAGATCGATAATAGGCCAGTCTCGTTGAAGTAATTTGACGGTCATAGTCCATCTACAGGAGTAAGTGGATTTCATGCCTTATAGACATTAATGTTCTGTGTAAGTCCAGTTAGGAATCCTCCCTCAGTTTGTCTTCTATTTTAGAAGCACTCTCTAAAAGGTCCTTTAGTTTAGCCTCCCTGGATTTTTTAAAGTGAGAGCTTTGTTTTATTAGTTCTCCCCTGATCGTAGCCTTATGGGCCTGCCATAGGGTAAATATGTTAATCCCTTCCTTATTATTCATGGAGAAGTAGTCTGCTATATGAACCTCCGTTTGTCGCTTATATTTAGGGTGTCGGAGAAGAAAAATATTGTTGAGCCACGTTTTCTGGAGGATGACGGTATGAGTCCGGGAGATAGAACATAATACTGGGGCATGGTCGGACCAAGAAGTCACATCTGTGGAGGATTTTAATATCCTAGATAACAGAGACCTGTCCGTGAGGAATAGATCAATACAGGAGAACGTCCAGTGTCTAGGAGAGTAAAAGCTGTATTCTCTTGAATTAGCATTTAAACAGCGGAAGGAATCATACAAGTGATTTTCTCTCAATCATCTCCCCAATGTTGGGTTCTTCGCTCTATCCCTCCCCGTCGAGTCCAGATGACCATCTGGAACGATATAAAAGTCCCCACAAATCATCAAGTTATCCCTTTGTATTGTACGGGTTTTGGTCAGAACCCTGTTTAAGAAACGGATAGGGGATTTATTGGGGGCATATACATTAACCAGGGTTAGCGCATCAGACCCTATTGAGCCACTAATAATTATATATCTTCCCCCCTGGTCCACTAATGCATCTGCAATCTGAAAGCCCAAAGAATCCCGCAGCATACAGGGAGTGCAGAATTATTAGGCAAGTTGTATTTTTGAGGATTATTTTATTATTGAACAACAACCATGTTCTCAATGAACCCAAAAAACTCATTAATATCAAAGCTGAATATTTTTGGAAGTAGTTTTTAGTTTGTTTTTAGTTTTAGCTATTTTAGGGGGATATCTGTGTGTGCAGGTGACTATTACTGTGCATAATTATTAGGCAACTTAACAAAAAACAAATATATACCTATTTCAATTTCTTTCTTTCTTTGCAAGGACACTCAAAAGCCTGCCATCCATGGATTCTGTCAGTGTTTTGATCTGTTCACCATCAACATTGCGTGCAGCAGCAACCACAGCCTCCCAGACACTGTTCAGAGAGGTGTACTGTTTTCCCTCCTTGTAAATCTCACATTTGATGATGGACCACGGGTTCTCAATGGGGTTCAGATCAGGTGAACAAGGAGGCCATGTCATTAGATTTTCTTCTTTTATACCCTTTCTTGCCAGCCACGCTGTGGAGTACTTGGACGCGTGTGATGGAGCATTGTCCTGCATGAAAATCATGTTTTTCTTGAAGGATGCAGACTTCTTCCTGTACCACTGCTTGAAGAAGGTGTCTTCCAGAAACTGGCAGTAGGACTGGGAGTTGAGCTTGACTCCATCCTCAACCCGAAAAGGCCCCACAAGCTCATCTTTGATGATACCAGCCCAAACCAGTACTCCACCTCCACCTTGCTGGCGTCTGAGTCGGACTGGAGCTCTCTGCCCTTTACCAATCCAGCCACGGGCCCATCCATCTGGCCCATCAAGATTCACTCTCATTTCATCAGTCCATAAAACCTTAGAAAAATCAGTCTTGAGATATTTCTTGGCCCAGTCTTGACGTTTCAGCTTGTGTGTCTTGTTCAGTGGTGGTCGTCTTTCAGCCTTTCTTACCTTGGCCATGTCTCTGAGTATTGCACACCTTGTGCTTTTGGGCACTCTAGTGATGTTGCAGCTCTGAAATGTGGCCAAACTGGTGGCAAGTGGCATCTTGGCAGCTGCACGCTTGACTTTTCTCAGTTCATGGGCAGTTATTTTGCGCCTTGGTTTTTCCACACGCTTCTTGCGACCCTGTTGACTATTTTGAATGAAACGCTTGATTGTTCGATGATCATGCTTCAGAAGCTTTGCAATTTTAAGAGTGCTGCATCCCTCTGCAAGATATCTCACTATTTTTGACTTTTCTGAGCCTGTCAAGTCCTTCTTTTGACCCATTTTGCCAAAGAAAAGGAAGTTGTCTAATAATTATGCACACCTGATTTAGGGTGTTGATGTCATTAGACCACACCCCTTCTCATTACAGAGATGCACATCACCTAATATGCTTAATTGGTAGTAGGCTTTCGAGCCTATACAGCTTGGAGTAAGACAACATGCATAAAGAGGATGATGTGGTCAAAATACTCATTTGCCTAATAATTCTGCACTCCCTGTAATGGCCACCCCTGCTTTTTTCTTAGATGATGTAGCCACAAAAATAGTAGAGAAGCCTCGGTGTGAGAGGGGCGCATGTTTGTCATGCATAAAGTGAGTCTCTTGGACACACACTATATCTGCTTGAGAGAATCCTACCTCCCTTCACAGCGAGGCTCTCTTGTATGGGGAATTAAGCCCCTTAGCATTGATGGATAATATTTTAACCGCCATTTACATATATTCCTAATTGAAGCTGAACATAAGGCTGAGTACAGATAGCTGAATACAAAACGCTGAGTATGTATAGCTGAGTACATATAGGTTCTCTGTCAATTCGTGCATGAACATATAGGAAATCCCGTGAAAAGTGACCATCTATAGTGGTAGTAAAAACATAATGAACAAACATAGAAAAAATTATAACCTGTGCAACAAACAAGGGTTGAGAAAACCACATGGAACCGGTCTTTTCAGGGTTACCTTTAGCCAGACCAGTTAACTCGGGGTACAGCAGTCCGGCCTTGCCCTGCCATCCTTTTTGGTTGAACAGCTGCTCAAGGAGAGCATGGGACTATGCTAAAGAGGAAAAAGAAATTCAAAGAGTTAGTCTCCAACTGTAGACCAATCCGGGGTCACCCGGGTGGGGGCTGACTTCCTGGCAGGAATAGACAGTGAAATCGCTGATCTATCTATGTTCCAAGATTCCAAAAGAGATTCCCCATCTTCTAGATGTTTAATAACGTGTGTCTTCCCATCTCTGTGAATTAAAAGCTTCATCGGGAAGCCCCATTTATATGGGATATGAAGATCTCTCAAAATTCGGGTTATTGAAGAGAGCTGCTTCCTAGCTTGTAGTATGGCTTGAGACAGGTCAGCAAACACTTGGAATTCCTGGAAAGGTGGTGGGAGGCCCCTGTTTGTCTTAATATAGGCAACCAGTTCCTCCTTGGTGCACTAAAAATGGACGCGTGCAATCACATCTTTAGGTAAAGAGTGCGGAGCATGCTTAGGTTTTGGCAAATGGTGCACTCATAAGCAATTGGGGGTCTTTGTCCAGGAAGACCAGCGTTAGCATATCCTTCAGGTATTGTTGTAAATTAGCTGAGGACACTGAATCAGGGATCCCTCTAAATTTCAGGTTGTTGCGCCTGTTTCTGTCCTCCAGATCAGATAGTTTGGCTTGCAGCCCAGCCACCTCTTCCTCTAGAGAATAATGCGCATCAATGAGCTCATTATGGGAGCTTGTCAGTTCTCCCATTAAATTTTCTATGTGGCTTACCCTAGATCCCACATCATCTAGAGAAGTAGTGATGGAAGAAGCCACATTCTGCAATTGCGCAATTAGCGATCGGTGTATAACCGTCATCATGGCTTTGAGAGTTCCCTCTGACA